>SZWC01009261.1:22360-40091 GCA_023375785.1 Penium margaritaceum | reverse complement strand
GCCGGCCACCCAGCCGGTCGGCCGCCGGCCGGCCGGTAGCCAGCGGGTGGCTGGCCACCGGCCAGCCCTCGCGATAGCGAGGGGTGGCTTGCAGCCACCCCCTCGCTATCGCGAGGTGGGAGGGCCGAACTGGCCCTTCCGCTACAATGGACTTCAGATCTGATCACCAACTTAGCGCCGTGCTACGAAAAAGCACGGCCACGAGGTCAATCTTTTTTTCTTCTTCCTTGACCAAAGTAGCGGTGAAGTACACCTCCAAACTGGTCAGCCAAGCCTGAACCGTCAGTCCTTTAGAATTTGTATGATCAAACGGCTCTGGTGGTACCATACATGTTTTGGGCTCTCTTGAGACTTCGGTATCTCTCTCGACGACAACTGCTTCTCGTGCGCTTGTGTTGCGAAGATCCTCCATCGCGACGTTGAGCTATTGGAGCATAATATTGTTGGTCCCCTCCACCACGGAGATTTGGTTAGCCAGTTCCTCGTTGATCCGCGCCTATCATCCGATGCCACATATCATTCCTACTATCGTTGTTGAGGCTCTCAGTAGCGACGGTTGGCTTACCGCCGTTAGATCCACGATCGGACTGGTCGTCGGAGCCATACGCGTTGATCCAGCTGTCACACAGCCTACCATGCCAACATTCGTTCCCGCTTCAGGGTTCGTGTGCATAGGCACGTTCCGCTCCTCCATCACCGAAATCGTCGCCAAAGATCTGCTGTTGGTCGTCAATTGTGCTCGCTTGCCTCACGTCGTAGTCGCAAAGCAAGCGAGGTCTTCACGTGCGAGAATCTGGACACTAGCCTAGTACGGGCTGGTTGGGGCTGCAGCACAATTAGAGTAGGCATGTCCCCACGCTCGTTGCTTTGCACTGCTACCCTCTCTAGCTCCTCTGAGACTTTGCGAGTGAAAAATGCGCGCTGAGGGGTTAGCGGTAGAAAGGCAGACAAAATTGAGTCAAGTGTGATCACCAACTGAGAATAAACAGTAATGGGAGACCCCTTCAAGAACTAGTTCCCCTCGAGCTCTGTAGAGCTTGTTGTTCAGCTCTTCAGCCAAGCAGAAAAAGAACCTGTTCTCTGGCAGGTAGGGTTTTTTAGGTGAGCCCTGCCAGAAACCCAACGACCCCAAACCCCGGCGTCATTCGTTTTCCTTGAAAAATGGACCATACCAAAACACCCACGCTGCAAACGCATTCGTGTGGTCATAATCATTAAAAATGTAACAGCAAGGAGTTATGACCACCCAAACCCAGGTGGTACCTAGGCCAGTATCACCCCAAATCAAACTGTGTCAAAAAAACATGAAATTTGGTCCCTAGGCTAGTCACGATGCTTTGAGTGCAATGATGCAGTCAGATTCAGCACAACGTTGGCACGGGAAGCAACTGTGGAGGCAGTGACCGCCAGCAGCGTGACTATTGTGGAGGTCCGCCAATGGAGCTCAACACGTCTCACGCCTAGAGGAGAGGCTCCAGCATGATGTGTGTGGATCTCAGCATGTGTCGGCTCCACCAGACGTCGCTCCAGCGATGTCCCGTCTCTCCGTCAGTCATCTTCACGCCGATGTACACAAGCCAAAAGACACAATTGAGCACAGTAAGAGGTGTATAAAAACCAACACTCCCCCATGACTCACAGGCCCAGTGCACATGGATGGGTAGCAGCACATCCACCGGACTGACTGACTCCACCACGACAAGCAGGCAGATATGCAAGCAAGAGCAGAAAGAGATCAGCTCACGGACGCACACCAACCGCACTCACAACCTTCTTGAATGAGTCACGCTTCAGTGCCTTGACCAAAAACCAGCCAACTGACGTGCTGTCTCAACCCACATGATGCCAATGTTGCCGACATGCAACAACAAATACACAAAGTGATACTCAACATTGATGTGCTTTGTGCGTATGTGATGCACTCTGTCATTGTCGGTGATGGCCGTGGCACTCTCATTGTCACAGTGCAACGTGATGGATGTGACTGACTAACACAACTCGGAGAACAGGCGACGCACCCACACACTCTCACATGTGCCACAGCAAAGAGCCACATACTGAGCCTTATCAGTGTTGTGTGCAATACAACCTTGTTTATCACTATGCGAGGACACAGCTGTGCCGCCAAGGAGAAAGATCCAGCAAGTGCGACTCTTCTTGTCCGGACTGTCGGCCCAGTCTTTGCCGATGTAGCCCACCACCACAACGGACGGTTGTCGGTGAAACATGAGGCCTCGCCGTGGAGTCGAGACAACATAGCGCAGTACTTGGATCGTGGCCTCAAAGTGGAGGTGATGCGCTCCTGGGAGAATTGGGCCAGGAGGTTGACTGCGAACGTAATGTCCAGGTGTGTTGTCATTGTTAGGAACATCAGTGACCCGATGACGCGACAAGGTCTGGAGGCTGCGGAAGACCCTCTATGCCATCATCAAAACCAGGGGGCTGCAACATATAGAGCTCCTCGCCCTCCAATGAACCATTGAGAAAGGTGTTGCTCACGTCCATTTTATGCAACTCCCATCTGTGCTGGGCCACCAGGCCAAACTGTGCCCAGCTAGTGGAGAAGTAGCCAACCGGGGTGAAGATTTGGTCGTAGACGACCTCAGGGACTTGAGCAAATCCCTTGGCTGTAAGACAGGGTTTGTACTTGTCCAAGGACCTGATGGGATTCCACTTGTGTTGGAGGACCCACTTGGCACCGATAGCCTTCCGGTTGGGAGGAAGGTCTACGAGGTCGTGGAAATGATGTTGACAAATGGCGGTAAGCTCGTTGGCACACATAGCATCGTAGTGCGTAGCGTCACGAGAAGCAAGAGCTTCATGAAGAGTGGCTGGGTCATCAGGGCGTGCTGTGGAGCGGACTGTGAGGGCCTGCGCGTCTCGGGCCCCACATGGGATGTGTGCGAGTGCCGCCGTGACGGCATGCTGGTGCTCCTCATGGAGCATGGCGTAGCCCACTACGGAACCTGGGAGGAGGTCCACAATGACGGCCGATGTGGTTAGGCCGAGGGCCCTGGTTCCAGGTCCTTGCTCACAACCGTGGAAGTAGGTCTGTTGAGACGCAACAAGACACGTGGGGCCAGAGGGGGCTGAGGCACCAAAGGGCAAGGTATAGCAGTTTGCGTGCTCCCTAACAGACTGGATCTGAGGTTGCCGCCCGGGCCATGTGTGTAGCGCAGTAGGGCGAGAGACCGAGCAAAGGGAGCAGTCGAGGGCGAGTCAGAGAGGCTAGTAGAGGCGGACGAGGTTACTGGTCCAGCGGATCCAGTGGACGTGACCGGGGCTGTCGGTCTGTACGGACTGGCGGGCGCAAACGGAAAACTAGTCCGAATGGTCCCGCGGACGAGACCGGGGAAGCCGGCTCGGAGGAATCAGCGGATGCAACTGGGTCCGGAGGGACCAGCTCACGAGGCTAGAGCTGCTTGTTTGGAGGGATCAATGGACAAGACCGAGGCTGCCGGTCCAGACGGACCAGCGGACGAGACCTAGCATGCCGGCCCGGGTGAACCAGCCGACGCTACCGGGGAGGCCGGTCCGGAGGAGGGGCCTGACTTGGAAGCGCCGTCACAGTGGATGCCTGTCTGAGGGGAAAACGATCATGTTGATAGCTGGCAAATTCACGCATGGATCGTAACCGACGGATGGACGAATACTCTTCGGTTCGATTTCTACACCTCTCACCATCGGTGAAATGCGACAAAAATGTTCCATTGCAGTAGCAAGAAAAAAAAACACTGATGGACGAATCAAGATCACAGCACATGCATCGTAGACCAATGAGAGCGGCCTCGGAGTCCGCACGATCCGTGGGTTGGATGTTCCTCGCAGTTGGGGAATTTTGGGCTATTTTTTGTCGGTGTCTGTGGAATGGATCTTGTTTGTTTGAATCGGAGAAAACAAGGTGTGTGTACGAGAAACTTCGTGAACCTGCGGAGAATTAAAGAATTGTCTCTATCGATTAGGGTTGCTGTCTACTCGGTCGCTAGAACAGTACATGCGAGACTGGTTTCCAGCGATGGCCGGTCCTCGCGTATGTGCGGCTTGAAAACAGGCATAAAAGAGACATAAAAGTCTGAAGTCGACATTTACAATATACTGGAGAGCGAAACAGGCACCTACCATCGTCGCGATCTGGACCCATCACCTCGCGTCTAGGCGAGGCGCAAACCAAGCAGTTCGCATATAGTTTCCCATCCTTTTATCAGGGGGATATAGGGTGATAAATGTGGGATAATGGGTGAAACAGGTTTCTTTTCGAGAAGTTGGGGCGAATAATGCTAGTGGCTTTGAATAGTGGGGTGGTTAATGAATCTTCTCCGATTCGTTTGTCCTATGGTGCGACTGTTCAACGCTGGAATCCATTTCTGAACGCTATCGGACAGTGTTTTGCACCTTGGTTTGGAGGATTTTCCAAGTCCACACACCTGGCTCCGTCTATCATTTTCGTCGCCGGTCAGAAGAGCTGTGCAAGAGGTCAGGTCCGGAGAAATTCTTCGCAATTGTGGACAAAGATCTAGCTTCCAACTATGGACTTTGACACGTGATTGGTGTGAAAGGGGATTATTGGGCCGATTCTTTTTAGCCATTGTTGTGCCGTGTGGGGCTCGCCAGGATCGCTGGAAAAGGGAAGCGAGTAGTCCTTCTGAATGGATCGGCGTGCAGGGCCAATCCACCCTACGTGGACGACTGAAAGACTTTAACACAGCGGACAGGACAGACAACCCATCGTGTAATCCATCGCTGAGGCGGCCAAAAAACGCATTCCAGCGTTCACCAGCCGCACCCCTATTTTTTTGGTTTCCGGTTATCTGTGCGCCACCATACCTCCCCCGAGGCGCTATGCCAGCTACCAGCTAAAAGTTTGAATCGTTGACTCAGGCTATTTTGAACATATACCCAGTCTCGCGATCTAAATCAGGAATTAAAAATATTTTTAAGAAACATCATTTGTACCAAAAGGAGGTTTGGGATTTTATTAAGGTTCGGGAGCCTTCCAGGCCCCTCGGTAGCGGGGCCTGGGAGGTTCCCTTTCAACGTTGGCGGAGATTAGTCTCCGAATTGACTCGAATGTGCAATACAATATTTCGTTAAAGACGAAAGTGACCAGATATCCGACGAAAATATTGGGAGTCAGCTGTGAATTTTGCGTTATCTTCGTGTCGACTATGGCGTCGCGCATAACCGCCCTTTTTGTCTTCGCTTGCTAGGTGTCCTGGTTGGGTCGCTACCTGACGCGACCTCGGCAAATCGACTGTCTACAGGTGTTTTTAAATGAGTCAAAGATGGTGTTGATTCTCGATATCGTTGCCAGCTATCGTTGCAGCTACAGTAGCCAACCGAGGTCGTGGAGTGCCAGCAGCGAGGGAGGGGATTCAGTGAACACCCGAGAACTCTTCAAACAAAGCTCAAGGATGTGGCTGCACCTTCTTGGTATTGCCAATGCTAACTATCGCGATTCTAGGAAATACTCTTTTGAAACAAAGCGTAGGTCACTTAAGGACATACACTCAAGTTCGAGGTCAACATACTTTCGAATCGAACATCAGGTTGATACAAACCAGTTTCGACTTGTGAATGTGTTTACCTGTCTTGAAGAAATAAACATGATGGAAAAAAAGGCATGAGGGCTAAAGCGACTTAAGTAAAACACTCAGCTCGAAACTTCAGGAAGAAGGAATAACAAAACATGATAGTCATTCACCATTAAAAAAAAACGATGGCATGTAGTGAGAGAACCAGTTTCACGCTCATGAATGAAGTGCTCCTAAATTATTTCCATCAATCAATGATCATTTAAAAAATCAAAATTCTCTTAATAATTTCTTGCTTTGAGCAAAAACTCTTGCAGCTCAAGACTACTTGCCCTCCATGTTCTAATGTTTGACCTAACTATCCTCAAGGCACTAGCTCAAAAGAGGCGAGTAGGAACATGATATTGTCCAGAATTAATGACTGCATCATGATATAAAAAATAATTTTCTCGTGCGAAGTATAAGGATGGAGAATTCCTTTAAAACAGTGTGGAAAGGGTGGTTTCTATATACATCCAAATATGTACAACCCAATAGGGCAACAACCACATGAAGATTTTTCCTAATTTCCCAACCTGAGATCGTGCTCATACGACCATTCTCAACGTGGTTCTGAATGTCAAGGGTTTGAAAGACTTTCCTGTACATAAACATCTCCTCTATGATTGTTATTCATGTTTTATAACATCAATGAAACTATAAGATAAAATTTTTAAATCAGTGTTAAAATCATCTTAAAAATCAAGTTATGTAGCTTCAACTCCAACATGAGAGATAGGAGTGGAAGTTTCTTACTTCATTGTTAAATCAAATAAACAATTTTTCACATCATCCCTACTTATTTCTGACCCATATTCATCCACAATGTTTCCACGTGAAACAAATGGTAGAATAAAATTATGGGTCTTCCAACCCTTAATGTACAGTGTTCAAAGAAAAGAATTGGGACAACAAAATAAAAACATTCATTTGATGCTCATCAAACTTCAAAACAAAGCAAGGAAAGATCAACAGTGTTTTTGTGAAAACATAAGAATTAAGTTTCATTTGATATTGCTTAAGTATATAGTTTACATGTATGGAAACTTTATGAAAAAAGTAAAACATTAAGAAAAGCAACTACCATTGACTAAGCTATCTTTGTAAACATGAGATCCATACAACTGATCAGTTGTCCATTATTTAACTGATACTATTGTTAAATATCATTGCCATGCAACATTCATGGCTTGAGCAAATAATTATTTCAAATAGTTTGAGTATTTTTCAAGCATAAAATGTTATGTAATGATGCTAAGCGAATAGGTAGCACATGAAAGTGTTCCCACCGTATCATGGCATTTGAAGAAAGGAAACATAGTCAAAATGTAAGTAATGCAATGATGATAACTTTCACTACAATTCTCGTATTATATGTAACAGTATTGATGGGAAATGGACCCTACCTTCGAAATCTCATGATTGTCTTACTTTCATTAAACATGGATGTAGCTTGCACCCTTTTTATTCTAGATATACTACCTTCTCAAATTTAGAGATAAGAAGGCTTACATTATTCGCAAAGAATGGTTTTCATAAAACATTTCAAATTTGTGTGATGTAAAGTATCCTTTAATGAGAATACTCAGAAATGAAAGAAATTCAAGGTTCTGGTAAGAGTGATTATAGTATAAATTGAAAACATTGCACTATAATGATAAGAGCATGATCAATCACATGCACATGATGAATGGTTAGTGCATTGCTTGGACTATACTAAAGCAATAAAAGTACTACACCATTGACATTGTACATTCAAGGAGAATTTTTTCTAGTTATGATGGTTCATATCAGGCAAGGGCATTTGCACATTAGGCTAAAGCCTAACGCGTGAAAATGAAAACTTCATAAGAGTTTGAAGGAACGTTGAGGCATTCAAAGGCATGTAAAGCCACTTAACGGCATTTTGAGGGCATATTAGACTAATCACATTTTAGCCCCTTTATGTATCTTCTCGAGAGCCTCTTTAAAGAAAACGTTACATGTCATAATATGACTACAAATATGAGCTACAAAGTAACTTTAGAATGAACGGTAAAATGCATAGAAACAATCGCCACGACACTTCAAGAGGACGTAGTAGTAGATTTACCATTCACCCTTCCTAAAGAAACCTAGATTATGTAGAATCGAGGATTAGAACCTCCACTCCTTCCATTTTTGGTCTAACTATACAAAATGCAACAAACCATGTAGTGATGTTAAAATCAGTGGACATAATTGGTTTAATGTTTATGAATAGCAATTGTGAATTTAATTTGTTGAGATCGTGTGTCATGGAGGGATGTGCAATACACAAATCGTTTTGGCTCACCTTATTGTTGAAAATATATGAAATTTGTTATGCAAAAACAGAAATTCTTTGAAGCCATTATATTGCCTAATTCTATGGCATGATAAAAGAAGGAAAACAAACGATCGTTTTATCAATTGCTATGATTGTTTCGAGAACACTATAGACTAAGGTTTCATGAAAATTCATGCAAAAGAATAATTAAGGTAATATGCCTTGCTTGCCACTTTCGTACACCTTGTCAAGTGGTTCATTTCAAAACCTATTACGTATATCATGGTGAACCTTTTGAACCGGCACGTACTTCGGTTGAAGTTTCTCTAAAAAAGCGAAAATTAAAATTTCAATACTTTTAGTTTTAACTTCTTACAATTATCTCCATGAATTCATACTCTTCCTCTAAATTAAATGATATCACTATTGAATTCAAAGGAAATTGATTCTTTTCTCCAAACATAAACATACTTCAAATGATATCTTTCAAAGCTTGTCATAAATTACAAGGTGTAGAAAAAGATATTTGTTTTGAACTTTTGAAGTGTTTCAAGGGTAACTAGTTATTGAATTCCAAACATTGAGCATTGTTGTGCTCACATTAAGATATGATAAGCTACTAAGAAAACTTAAGTTGCTCAATCTTTGATGACCAATTTCAAGTGCATTATTAATGAAACATAGAAAGTCTTTCATATGATGGAAATACATGTCTTTGCTAGTGTTCTTATTGTAAGTCTTTGTATTTTTAATGATGTATTTTTCTCTCTTTCTTGGAACAATTTTCCATGTGCCTCGTTTAACTTCATTTATGAAAATCAATATGTTTCTACATAAGATGTGAGGTTTTAAAACATTTCTAATGTTGGAGTGAGCGATAGGTGTGATAATTTACTACTTCACCATGGCATAAAGGGCAGTCTAATTTGAGGTTCAAAGACGATTTTAGAGGTTTTCCTCTGAATGAACCGAGTGTGGCTCAGTTGAGAATCTTATAGTAGAAGTTCCAAACTTTCTATGGGGAGTTGCCTTCAAGGGTGAGAAAGGTGCTTTATGGAAGAGAATGTCCATGGTGAGAGATCTTCCACCTTCTAAACAAACCTGCGTACTGCTACATTGGCACATCGCTCAAGAGGGGTCATTAATCACTAGACATATATCTTACATCTTGCACTAGAGGCCTCAAAATCCTCTCCCCAACTGTGTTTGAATCCCTATTCATTGCATATTCTTGAGTGAAACGTATGGAATTTTAATTTGGATCTTCATGGATGGGCCTGATGTTATAACTTAGGAACACAAACGATCTTCAGAGGAAGGCCTGATGAGCAAGGCACCTTGAAACAAAGTTTCACCTAAAGACATGATGAAACTTCCTCAAAGAGGAAGCTTCCCCTTAGAAAAGCTTAAGTGCCAATAAGAGCAAAGACATGAAGGAAGCTTCCACTTGATGGAAGCTTCTCCAGAGTAAGGTTCAGGTGGCAATTAATACATACATCTTGAAGGAAGCTTTTCGTTCAACTGGTGATCTTGTAAGGACCTCAAGTATAAAAGGCAAAGCTGACTTCAGAACACAGGCATTCCTACTTTCATCACCCATGTCACAATCTCCAGTGCAATCCCTAATGGGTCCATCTCCATGCCATGTGCAAGGCTCAAGGCCATAGCATAAGAGCACCTTCTACCAAGATGTTCCTAGATTTCCCCTCAAAGCCTCTATAAGCTACAATCTTCCGTGATTATTTGAATCGAGGATGGTGCGAGTGATCCCTCCAAGTTGTAATAAGTCTGGCAAGCTATGCAATCCTTGGAGGATGTCAATCCCTCAAAGACCCTACAAAGCTGGGCAAGGTATCCTCGCATAGAAGGAGGAAGCTCATATATAATGAAGGCCTTTCACAATTACGACCTTTGCTTTCACCGCTTTGACAGTGTAACCATGTGTTGAGCCCATGTTTAGGGTTAAGAGTTTTGTTATAGAGTAGTTCTCAAATCTTTGAATAAGTGGTTTTACTTGTATAATACTTATAGTTTTAACATGATTCAACTCCAAACTTCTTGCTTTCGCTAATTTTTCAGAACATTGTACAAGCCATGGTTGCAACGCACAAAAGATCCTACAATAGCACCGGACCCCCTTGTTGCATTCAAGCATGTAGTGGTTTTGACGTTGCTGGGTAATAAAAAATAGCATGTAAGATGTGTAATACTAAATTCAAAGACCACTTCTTTGAATTTAAGGTCATGATTATCTACTATGATTTTCTTCAGATAGAGTGAATTTCTTAAGACAAAAAGGTTATGTGTGTGGTTTTTAAGCCATGGTACTATTAATTGGAAACATTTAACATAAATTTAACATCCTTGGGCTGTTCACTTGAAAACCATTTTCATACAATTGATCAAGTAGCGTATCAAATTTCCATACCACACTAACAGGTATTCCTATTGTTACTTTAAATGAGTTGATTTATTTTGTCATCATTGTATCATGAAAATGTTTTTTAGAACGTTTTTAGAATTTAAAGATTTTCCTTGATGAATAGCTTTTCATATTCCTTTTTTAGTCACAAACAAGGTCGTCAAAGGTGACAATGGATACTCATTACGTCTTATGTGTGTTATTTGAGGAGTGAAAAATGGCCCCTCAACCATTGTAGCCATTTCCATTAGCACTATAGCAAAAAAAAGTACATACTATGAACGCATAGATTTTCTAACCCATTCATTTATGTTTTGTTGTATTTTATCATTGCATTCTTGCTTCATTCGATGTCACTATCAAGGGACAGAAAAATTAATGGAAAATTCAATTATGTTGCAAAACAAGATGATTTGTGTAGTAAATTTTGTTTTTAGATAACTACACCTTAGCACCATTCAGAATGCGTAAAAAATGTTTGTCATTGTTTTAGTTTGCATTGAATGATATTTTGACAATGAAAAGCAATTAATAATGAAACATCATATTCTTAATTGATTGCAAACTTTATTTAAAATTCTTTTTTCTATCATGATAGTTTGGGAAAAGAGTAATATCATCTGTTCAAAGTTTGAAAATCATTCCCCTAAAACAATTTAAGATTTTGCATTCAGAAGAAAATGAAAAGTAAGAAAGATTATACAAGTGGATGTGGAAGGTTAAAGTAACCACCTCTGAATTTGCAAGACATGAAAAGCAAAGAAACATCAACCACGTTGTAAACCCTATGAGACATGTAATTTGTGGGTAGTTAAGTGAAAGGCGAATGTGTGAACAATATGTTATGTCCCTCATTTCTTGTCATTATAAAGGAGAAAGGTAAGTCTCTTCATATAAATTTAAAATTCAATGAAATGATGAAGTTTCACATAGCCACAAGTGAAAGAAATTAAAATTTTTTATGACTCAATTTTTTCAACACTATTCAATGTAAAACTTTTGTTAAGATGGATTAGAAGTGAAAGATGTAGCAAAATTATTCTAGAATACAATTGACATATTATGGATTTGCAAAACATTTTATTGATATAGGTGATCACCTTTTAAAGAATGACTTGTGATGGAAAGGTCAAATTGTTATTTTAATCCTTTATTTATTGTTGCAATTTGTTTTATGTTATACATGTTTTTATGTATATTTTCATATTCATTTTCAGGGAAAAATTTCTTTACGTAGAAAGTTATTCCTAGTTTAGGACAGTTTTGCATTGGGGCAAACCTCGTTTACATAGCACATTATCCTAGGATTTGATTATTAGAGTGCTCATTTATGTACTGACTAGTAGTATGACTTTTTTTTGGTGTCATGGTTGAATATGGGAACGTAACTTACTGAAAATCTTACCCTTCAAGTGTGTAAAACATTGTCTTGATTGAGTTATACTATCTTTCTAGTTAGATTCAATTAGATTCTTTAGCTTATACTTTCTTACACGACATTATTACAGTTGTAGCTTCTCCTTTCACATTGTAATCTACATTAAGCCTTTCGCATTCAACAAGATCATATGTTATCATCCTACATTTATTCATAGGCATGTTATGCATGGCATCTTCAGAGCCCCTCCCTCTTGATGTGCATCACTTAGAAAAGCTCTTTCTGGCATCTTGTCACACCCTAATATCCTTCATGAATTAACAATTCGCATTAACTTCATAAGTAAGCCCTTATGTCCCATTCTATTTCCTTTATCGGTCTTCATGTCCTCATAATTGAGTATGTCCTCCCTCCCTGATGCACCTCGTCCTTAATGTTATTCGTTGTTTTGGACATCACTTTGTGGTTCTTCAAATTGAGAAAAATCATCCTTTAGCACATGTAGTAAACGCTTATGTTTTGCACAGTCAACAAATGAATGGAGTGACTTTCATATTGTAACTGCAAACGTAGTGAAAAGGGCATTAACACTAATGAAGAGTTGCTCATAAGGTGTGATTTTAGGGGTTTTAAGTAAGGTACCTGCAAGGATGCTTTTAATGTACATTTCATACAATAAAGACATGGGTGTATTTTATTGTGTTATTTAAACATCCCACTTTGTGCCATGAAAAGCAAGAGGGATCAAACCTGAGTAGATATCCTATCTTTTGATGCTTACATCACTTCGTTACATGTGTGAAGTAGGCTATGATGAAGGAAGAAAATTCTGCTTTTTGTACCTCCATGCTTATAAAGTGTAAACGTGGCATCAATTTTTGGGTTTCTATTGATTTCCTCCTTGAATATTATACAATTTTCACTGATTTTCAATAAGGATTTCATTTTATTTTTTTTGGTCTAAATGATTACACTATATATTATCTCGAGCACCTAGAAACATTGAAAAGCAATTAAAACATTAGAAAGGTTTAAGTATGTATTTCTTCATGTTGCATCATTTATGTCCCTTGAAAATAGCTTTTTTACTTCATTTATGAATAGATTGAATGCAGTTTCAACATGAGAATTGAAGTCATATGCACGTTTACAGAAATTTGAGGATACGTGTTCATGGAGAGGATGATGGAGATGAGTGCTTTGGTGTTTCCTTATAGAACTAGGATCTTGCATCCAATAATTGACATGTAAATCACCAAAAATGGAGTATGCTTATTTTTTCAAGTCTTTTGTGAACTTAAACACATGTGAGTAGAAGATGTTTCCTACACAATGTTCCTTCCCTAAGCTACTTGAATTTGAAAAGCATTTTTTCAATCATGGGAAAAACATAGATGTGACACTTGGCGTGATGCCATATGGTATAAGAGGTTGAAGTGATGTTGTAGAGACACATTTCATGGAAAGAATTCACTTATTCTAAAACACTTCCATCTCACATTATGAACCCAATCTCGTATTTGAAGGATTGAGTGGCATTATCATCTTGGTTTTGGCTCTGTCCTCACACGAGGTGCTATGCTCCTATCCACTTACAAAATTTTAACCTAATTGGTTCCTGGCTTACTAGAGATGCAAACCTTGCTGCCGTGGACAATGTTTTAAGGCTGACTTGCATGTCTGAATGGGTCGCATCAACACCTTCATGATCCAAGGCGTAAGCTCCTGAGAATAGATCAAAATGCTTGTTTCAACGTATCGTTTGCTGTAGAATACTTGAAATGATATCAAGTTATGATGTTTTTTCTCTTGAATTTTTTATGGAAGAATTTCCACATGAACTTGACGTGAAGAAACGTGAGAAAACATTCTTTTCATGATTTATAGGCTGCTTGCATTGTCGTTGTTATTGCGGCCTACGTTGTGAGGATTTCATGTAACGTCAGAACAATCTACTAACCAAATGGTCTCGCAAATTAAATGAGTTGACACCAATGGCCGTCACATATCTTTATAGTTTTTTCTTTTAACAGGAGCATCCTAGACCTTCTCCACCTCGACATTGCCAAATGTCGTTCCGGTTAGTGAGGTCGTTGCCTTGGAGATTTGTGTTGAAAAAAGTATTAATTCTTGGGGAAAACGGGGTGTCAATTTTGAAGAACAAGATCTCTCTCTTTCTTTTGAGTTTTACAAAAATACTCCAAAGACAACCATTGTGGCCTCCTTCGGCCTTTCATGCTTTCAAAACATGCGATCAAGATATTATGCTCATTCCATTAGTTTTTTTTAAGCTGTTTTGTACGAAACATCAATCATTTGATGTAAACATATCGTCTTGCTTTGAATGTGGTAACACTTAAAAAATGAAAATTGTACGTGCTTGTGATTTTTTCTTTTGAGGAAATCCATGTTGTTTTTCATTGTCTTGTTTCCCATACATGGAGTGTAAAGAAACGTCTTATTTCAAAGTATCAACTAGCTGACAATGGAAGGAATGTAAATAATGATCCACTTCCCATTCTTTTTTGTACACGTATGAGAAAGGCTATTGTACTTCTTAAAATGCATACATTGTGAATTCTTAGTTGGTAGTGTATGTTGAATGCATTCATTTTTGGTGAGGGGTTGAGTTCAATTTTGTTTCTTTTTCATTGCTTGGAAAGTTATTAGACAATGAATGGTTTCTTTTATGATTTGTTTTTTTATTTTGAAGGTGGAGTGCACATCTTTTCATTGGAGCTTTTTTTCCATTATTGTTTCATCCATGCTTGATCATTGTTGTTTTTTCCACTTTATTTCATTAGATAGAATGTCAATCTATTTCCTTAGATTTGCTTTTGAATGTTATTGCTTGTTTTTCTTCATTGGGAAGAGTGGTTTTAATTGAAAGTCAACCGTTGGTTCCGAGATCTGAACAAGTATATTTTCCATGGTGATTCACATATTCGTTGATGTTTGGACTTCTTTTTTTGAGAGTTATCTAAATAGACTGAAATGGGCTGGGTTTGATGCTGATTTTTATTGAGATTGTTAAGTTGCATGAATCGTTACTGATGGGT
Source organism: Penium margaritaceum (assembly GCA_023375785.1). NCBI lineage: Eukaryota > Viridiplantae > Streptophyta > Zygnematophyceae > Desmidiales > Peniaceae > Penium > Penium margaritaceum. The sequence continues at coordinate 25,375 of SZWC01009261.1, read as the reverse complement.
CTACTTACCAAGGTAGTTGAATAGTCCCCGGGAGAGCCGCATTTTGTTTCTTTTCGTAGTTCTTCGTGCACTTTTTGCGACTCGGTTTACTTGACGATCCAGTGTGTCGTTTCGGTGCTCTCGCGACGCCGCTGTGCAGCGGCAGCTACAGCGCACCTAACTGTAGCATTCGAGGATTCCTATCTTGATGGATGATTGGCTTTGAGGGAATTCCCCATCTCCCCCCCCTCCCCTACCCCCTCCTTCCCCCCAACCCTCTTCTTTCGCACAATCACCCGCCCACCAGTTGCTGAAGATTTTGAGAGTGCCTAGCTGCTTCTGACAAGTGTCCGGCGACTTGTTTCGAGGAGTTTCCTCTCTTTGGCAAGTGCCATGCTTTGCAAGTTGTGGCATGATGGGTGTTGAGAATCTCGCGATTCAGGATGTTGCTTTTTGGCGTCGGATCCCGAATCGGACGTTCTGTACTTGTTTCATGAGTTTGTAAAATGTTCATTAGCCTCCATTCTTGAACTAGGATGTCACATCGATTCCCGGACGAGCGCTCCTCGCGTCCACGAAAGCAAAGGAGACTGCACTTTTCGCTGTTGATGTACGTCTTGCCGTTGCTAGTGTAGGCGTCCCACAATAGGAGAGTCGTCATACAGCCAGGGGCTCGACTCCTGGTGCCACTACTGACCCGGCGATAGGTGATCTGCAGGCAGCCCTCCCTCCACGTCACCTACGCCGATTACGTTGAACGGATAAGGATACTCGCCGGCTAACGAAATCGTAGGCATGAGAATGAACCTTGAACAGGCGTGTGCTGTCTAGCTTTCCTTCTCGAACCTGGCATATCGACTATGATAGCAAGATCTTGAACGGGTGGACAACCTTAGCCGCCACGGTCGGCACGAGCGCGTACGTGGTAACCTAGTTCAAATCCGCCACGCGCACGCCACGGATTGACGTGTGGGAAAGGAACCGATACATCCACACGCTCGGCAGGACACCTGTACTGCATCGCGCTGCGGTCGCTGACTCGGTGTTGCTCATCGGGGCGTCTTTGTGCCTCGCAGCCTGTTTGCCGTCCACAGCCACGGCGCCCCTCGCAGGCAAAGACTCGCTCATTTACTCCGACACCTCCAACCGCGTTGGCCAGATAAAATCTCATCTCTGCCAGAAATGAGATTTACTGACAACCCGACTGTCTTAACCGGCCATATATGACGCCACATATGCATAAATAGCACTACGCACTTGACATTACACAAATGCTGTGCGACAACCGATTAACTACCCATGGCCTCCGCCAACCCATCCCCACCTTCACCCAATGACGAGCCCCACGCACACTGTCCGGCGTGCCTCCCCGCACATCTGCAGCAGCACCTGCAGCCGCTGCAGCCACCGCTTCGGCGAGCCGTGGGCATCACGCATCTCCGGAAGCATCACCAACACAACGCGCTTAGGTCACGCTCCTATGCCGGCCCAGCCGCGCCACGTTCGCGCACCTCACGCACCTTGGCAGCGACATCACGCAACTCTTTCTCTTCATTGCCTTGCACGTATCCCAGCGCCACGTGCTGCGTGCGCACGTTCGCAGCCGCCGCCGCTGCCACAGCTGCCAATTCTTCTGCAGAAGCGGCCGCCATGGTAGCGCCTCGGGATCCAAGCCTTCCTGCGGGAGAGGCACTGCATGAACGCCACTTCGCAGGGTGGGAGACGCGGTGGTGCGCCGCCATCTCCCTTCATCTCTTGTTGCAGCACGAGGAATGCTGGCAGCACCTGAGATGTGCTATCTGCCAGGTGGTGCTACTGCAGCAGCGGCAGGCTGCTGCTAACGCTGCTGGTGACTTAGTAGCAACATCTCCAGGGTGGTGCTGCTGCTTTGAGCTGCAGCATTCACNGATCGCCCTCTTCCCGTCCTTCCCCCCGGTCCTCGGCCGTCCACTCGTCCTCTCTTCCTTCCTCATCTTCTTCCGCGCCCATGGCTCACAAGGAGAAGCACAGAAGGTACCACACCGTCGGCACCCTGATTCACACTAGCGGCGTTGCTGGCGATGACGAAGACAAAACAGACGACGACGAAGACGACCATGCCATCCCTCCACCCCTGGAGCGTTCGCGCGCTTTCACAAGGTCGGATGGACAGGAGTTTGTTCGCCGCCTGCGCGCCTCAAGCAGCTTCCCCTGCCTGCAGACTCGTCGGCATTCTTCCTCACAGCCAGATCCACAGCCTCCCTCCCATGTGCAGTGTTACGCCAGGGCTGCATCAAGCAAGCCCGCTTCCTTTTCCCAGTCAGGTTGCAGCCACTCCTCGCTGCAACAGTGCGCACGGACGTCGATTTTTGCCTGAGCTACTGCTGCTGCTTGCTTGTGGCATCGGCTAGTAGTGAAGGATGTCCCTGTTGGCCACAGGTTACACCAGCCAATGCCTCAAAAGGGTTACTCAGGATGAACCCAGCCTGACAGCCTCAAGGTGTTGCCCCCTTCATGAGGCACCGCAAGTTTGGTGGAAACGCTGCCGCGTCATTTTCCAATCCATGGTGTGTCCAAATCATCCAGTGCTGGTGCCTGCAGTGCTTCAGCCTGCGCCTACTAGCCATGCATGTCATTTGTGATGATGGAGATGAGAAAGATGAATGCAGGCTAGCATTATATTTCAGTTCTAAAGGACATATGTAGATACGAGGAATTTGGCCAAAATGAGGGCCCCTATCAACGATAAGGCGCACTCAGAGCTAGGTGCTTTTTTTGCCATGTGGGTTCACGGCAAGTATTAAAAAAAGAAGGGGCGAACAGCTGTCCCTGCCTCAACACTCCCACGGATGTATGTACTTGTGCTAAACTTTCCTCAACCGTGTTAAGTGGAAATCAAGTGGTGGTGGTGGTGGTGGTGGTGGTGGTGGCGGCGGCGGCGGCGGCGGCGGCGGCGGCGGCGGCGGCGGCGGCGGCGGCGGCGGCGGCGGCGGCGGCAGCGGCGGCGGCGGCGACGGCGGCGGCGACGGCGACGGCGGCGGCGGCAGCGGCGGCGGC
>SZWC01009261.1:687-21194 GCA_023375785.1 Penium margaritaceum | reverse complement strand
GGCGGCGGCGGCGGCGGCGGCGGCGGTGGTGGTGGTGATGGTGGTGGTGGTGGTGGTGGTGGTGGTGGTGGCGGTGGTGGTGGTGGTGGGTTGGCCTCATCACCGATAGCTCCCCATCAGTTTCATGCTATTTGCTACACAGGTCTAGAGCAGGCCATTTCATTCATGCCTTCTCCCTCACCACCTCTCACATGAACTAAGTGGTTAGCGAGCTCACTTACAGTGTGGAATCCAAGCTGGCCTGAGTTGAACTACTTTGCTTGGCGAAATGCAATGAACATCGGCGCTCGTGCAAGAGCGACATACATAGTGGATTGCTTTCACAATCATTCAAGTTTTTTCCTTGGTATACATGGCAGTGTATCCTCAGTCCAACATTCAAGATGTTTGCAAGTTGGACATTTTTGGTCACTTGTTGAGAGTACACACAGGTCATTTTGTGTAAACTACTTCAAACAAAAGGAGGTATGGTTAGTTGGGGCCATATTCTATACTTGTTTTCAAGTGCACCCGTCTAGTGTGTGATTTTGTCCTATATGGAAAGCTCGACCCCCACCCCTATGGGGGGTGATCCAATACATGGGGCTAGTGTATGAGTGTAGTGCGCTCATTCTCCACACAAAAGTACACTGATCACGCACTCAATGCTTGATTTCATCTTGTATAGAAAACTTGACCACCACCCCTATGCGGGGGTCCAGTGCGTGGGGCTAGTGTATGAGGGAAGTGTGCTCGTTCCCCACACAAAATTACACAAATCATGCACTCAGTGCGTGATTTTATCCTGAATGAAAAACTGGACCCCACCCCTAAGGGGGGTTCCAGTGCGTAGGACTAGTGTATGAGTGTAGTGTGCTCGTTCCCCATACAAAAGTACATTGATCACGCACTTAGTGCGTGATTTTATCCTATATGGAAAACAAAACCCCAACACCTATGGGGAGGGGTTCCCATGCGTGGGGCTCGTGTATGAGGGTAGTGCACTCGTTCCCCACACAAAAGTACACCGATCACACACTCAGTGCGTGATTTTGTCCTCTACGAAAAACAAGACCTCCTCCCCTATGGGGGGGTCCAGTGTGTGGGGCTAGTGTATGAGGGTAGTGCGATCGTTCCCCACATAAAAATACACTGATCACACACTAAGTGCATAATTTTGTCCTATATGGGAAAGTCGACCTCTTCCCCTATGGGGGGGTCCAGCGCGTGGGGCTAGTGTATGAGGGAAGTGTGCTTGTTCCCCACACAAAAGTACATTGATCACGCACACAGTGCGTGATTTTATTCTATATTGAAAACTGGACCCCCACCCCTATGGGGGGGACTTGTGCGTGGGGCTAGTGTATAAGTGCAATGCGCTCATTCCCCCCACAAAAGTAAACTGATCACGCACTCAGTGTGTATTTTATCCTACATTGAAAACGAAATCGCCACCCCTATGGAGGGGTCCAGTGCGTGGGGCTAGTGTATGAGGGTACTGTGCTCGTTCTCCACACAAAAATACACTGATCACGTACTCAGTGCGTGATTTTATCCTATATGGAAAACTGGACCTCCTCCCCTCTGGGGGGGTCCAGTGCGTGGGGCTAGTGTATGAGGGAAGTGTGCTCGTTCTCCATACAAAAGTACACTGATCACGCACTCAGTGCGTAATTTTGTCCTTTATGGAAAACTGGAATCTCGCCCCTATGGAGGGGATTCCAGTGCGTAGGGCTAGTTTATGAGGGCAGTGCGCTCGTTCCCCGCACAAAAATACACTGATCACGCACTCAGTGCGTGATTTCATCCTATATAGAAAACTGGACCCCTACACTTATGGAGGGGTCCAGTGTGTGGGGCTAGTGTATGAGGGCAGTGCACTCGTTCCCCAAACAAAAGTACACTGATCACGCACTCAGTGCGTGATTTTGTCCTCCACGGAAGACTGGACCTCCTCCCCTATGGGGGGGTCCATTGCGTGGAGCTAGTGTATGAGGGCAATGCGATTGTTCCCCACACAAAATACAGCGATCAGGCACTCAGTGCGTGATTTTGTCTTGTATGGAAAACAGGACCCCCACCCCTATTGGGGGGTAGGGGTCCTGTTTGTGGGGCTAGTGTATGAGGGAAGTGTGCTTGTTCCCCACACAAAAGTATACTGATCACGCACTCAGTGCATGATTTTATCTTGTATGGAAAACTGGACCCCCACCCCTAATGGGGGGTCCAGTGCATGGGGCTAGTGTATGAGTGCAGTGCGCTCGTCCCCCCCCCCCCCACAAAAGTTAACTGATCAAGAACTCAGTGTGTATTTTATCCTACATTGAAAACGAAATCGCCACCCCTATGGGGGGGGGGGGTCCAGTGCATGGGGCTAGTGTATGAGTGCAGTGCGCTCGTCCCCCCCCCCCCCACAAAAGTTAACTGATCAAGAACTCAGTGTGTATTTTTGTACTATATGGAAAACTAGATCGCCACCCCTATGGGGGAGGTCCAGTACGAGGGTATAGTGTATGAGGGTAATGCACTCGTTCCCCACACAAAAATACACCGATCACGCACTCAGTGCGTGATTTTGTCCTATACAGAAAACTGGATCCCCTCCCCTATGGGGGGGGGGGTCCAGTGCATGGGACTAGTGCATGAGGGAAGTCCGCTCGTTCCCCATACAAAAGTACACTGATCACGCACTCGGTGTGTGATTTTGTCCTCTATGGAAAACTGGAACCCCGCCCCTATGGGAGGGGTCAGTGCGTAGGGCTAGTGTATGAGGGCAGTGCGCTCGTTCCCCACACAAAAATACATTGGTCACGCACTTAGTGCACGATTTTTTCCTATATGGAAAACTGCACTCCCCCTATTGGGGGGGTCCAGTGCGTGGGGCTAGTGTATGGAGGGAGTGCGCTCATTTCCCTTACAAAAACACATTGATAACGTACTCAGTGCGTGATCTTGTCCTATATGGAAAACTAGACCCCCACCCCTATGGGGAGGTCGTGTACGTGGGGCTAGTGTATGTACATACTCGATATGTACATACACAATTTGAGTACACTAGAACTCCAGTGCCCTTGCCTAGTGCAAGTGCACTACTAGAGCGCACTCAAACCCAGTGCGTGACTGGCTCGCCATCAACCATATATGAAAAACAGTATGAGTATTCTATGCAACAACCTTCTGATTTCTGGTTTCACAGAAGGCTGGAGATTGGCAAGTGAACGCACTCTATCTTGCGTACATGAACTCATGATACTTGGAACGAAAAACGCAAATATAGAGACGACATAGAAGGTTTTACGCACCATGGAGAAGTTGATGAAATAGTATGAAAACATCAATACGGTTCATGATGCCTTTGTTGACCCTTTGAAAAGCGGTCAAAGCTGTTAGAAGCTTCTGAAGCATTACCAAGAGCTAGGGATATCACCCAAGATGCCCTCAACGCGATGGCATTAACGACTCAGAAGTCACCGCATGGTTGGTGTTACATCCCAAAGTTATGGCATATTGTCCCATTTTAATACATTGTGTAATGTGTGTACATTATACATGCAATATTGTAGGTTCCTAAAAGTTGACAAGTGTGTAGACACTACGTAGCACACCATTTAATCAGTGATCAAACTGTTGACGTTGATAAAAACACTTGTGACTTCCAGTGGTTTCTTTTGTATGTTATGTTTTTTTACGTCTTGAGATATTTAATTCAACGCAGATCAGTCAATAAATGATATGATGGGTACATCTTTCGTTTCTCACGTATGTCACAAACTAATCAGAACACTATGAGGTACTTCTCGACTCGATACACCATAGTTTGGACTATGCTTGAAATTCGAATAGGGCTACTCCCCCTGAAAAAGTCCCCCCCCCCCCAAGTACCTCTAGTGTATCTGGGGAGTGTATCTGGAGGTGTATTGTGGACATGCAAAGTGTTCGGACTTGTGTCTTACAATGTTCCATGTCATCCCCCCCCCCCCAACATGTCGAGTGTATGAGGCGAGAGTAGCGTGGAGTGTATCTGAAATGTCAATCGATACGAGACATGTGAACGCTTCTGTGGTACTCTCTCTTTGTACACAAGTTTACGGATTTGATACCCCTCAGATACACACTCTGATACTCCACCCCAACACACTTTCGACTTGGAGGGGGGGCGGGGTAGAGGGCTATCCATACCCCCCCTCAATATCGAGAGTGTACTGGGGTGGTACATCAGGTAGTGTCGTGGATAGACACTAAGAACAACAACTTGTGTATTTTCGATAGCCACCGTCCATACGCATTCCATAAGAGGACCCCGACAACCAGTCATGGACCCCCCCACCCCCAAAGCACCTCGAGTGTATCTGGGGAGTGTATCTGGGGGTGTATTATGGAAATAAAAAATGTTCGAACTTGTGTATTCCAATGTTCCATGTTGTCCCCCCCCCCAACACGTCAAGTGTATGAGGCAAATGTAGCATGGGGTGCAAAAAAAATCTCTATCGATACAGGACATGTGAAAACTTCTGTGGTACTCTCCCTTAATCCACAAGTTTCCAGATTTGATACACCTCAAATACACACTCCGATACACCACACCAATACACTTTCGACTTTGGAGGGGGGGTGGAGAGGGCTATCCATACCACCCCTCCATATCGTGAGTGTATTGGGGTGGTGTAGCGGAGAGTGCCACGGAAAGACACTCAGAATTACAACTTGTGTATTTTCAATACACAACCACCATCCATACGCGTTCCATGAAAGGACCCCGACACCCAGTAGCGTCCCCCCCCCTCCAAAAGCACCTCGGGTGTATCTCAGGGTTGTATTTGTGGGTGTATCGTGGTGATGCAAAGTGTTTGAAACCCGATCCTCGCAGTGCAACAATGGGGTTTGCTTAAAGTTCAGGGCGGTTCTCAAGAACGGGTTTGAGGGTTTACAGTCACAAACGTGAAAACTGTTTCGTTTGATTGGTTGAACCATTTTCCAGGACACGCTACTGCAGGACCTTTCGGGTGCCCTGGCAAGTAAGAACATAAAGCACCAAGCCCCCAGTGTAACAATGGGGTTTGCTTATGGTTTGACGGCAAGATCTATCGAAGGCAAAATCATTTGCTCTCGACGTTCACACTTCTGACATCAACGATGCCGATGTCAAAGGGGAGCAACGTCACTCTCAAAGTCGGCGAGGTTCAACTCCAAGGGCGAATTTGGCTCGCTATTTCCTAGCGGGCATTCTCGCCCTATACACATGGAGGCAAGAGTATGTTTCGGACCCAAATACCCATAATATGAATACGTCACCCACCAGAATCGAAACAACACTTTACAACAAAGGACGACACGGATAGCTTCGGTAAGATAGCGTAACAAAAATGGTGTATGGACACAAAATAGAACAAATTAAATGAAAGAATGACTATCATCTATTTGTTGCTCATAAATCGAAGTATTTGAACTTGAAAATGATTTGAAAAACATGAGAGTTCTAAGGAAGTTCAAGGAAACTTCCAAGCTATTATAAATTTAAGTATTTGTATATCTATCATGTACGCGTAAGTTCCATGAAACATTCATATTAATGAGAACGCATTTCCATGAAAGATCTTCCCCATATGTTCTAGATTTGTACACTCGTGTATCAGTGTGTGCTTTTGGGGTGATTGACCATAATTGGCATCCCAGACGGACACATGTTCCAAAAATCTGCAAGTGAGCATACATTTCTTTACATCCAAAGTCCACCATGAGATGGATTTTGGCCTTGTTTGTTGATTGACTGCGAAAATTTTGACCAATTTCCTCACCCCTTGACGTTTTGTTCCAAACAATTCAAATAGGTTAGATCACTTTCCCGAAGGGTCATCAACACTTTGGCGAATGGTGTGTGCGTGTTCCAATACTATCCTCTTCATCTCTCAACAATGGTAGACATAAAAGAAGATTAATTCCTCCATATTCTCAAAATCCCTTGACTTCTTGGCGGATTTTCTTGAAGCTATCACTCACAACACGAGGACACAAGTGTCACTCACCTCAAGCATCCAAGACCCTAAATTTTTTGCCAATAGCATACACCGGGCCCAAACCACGAATTGGCCTGATTTTGGCTACACCACTTCCGACCTACATCGCGACTTTGTCGTGACCACTTTTTTCGTGCTTGGAGGGAATTCTCCCGAATGCCCTGGAATCCTCGCGTGATGACCACCACTTTTCATGTCACTTCCGGAACTCATTGGAACATATTCTCGACAACCCTCAATGTTTCGAGACTACGGACAAAGCTCTTTTGAGCGACTTTGTCAAACCTCGCGAACCCTCAGTTCAGTCTCAAAGCCCCCCGTCCAACCAACAAGGGATTTCTCAAGCCAACAAATCAGGACATGGCATCGCGTCATGTGAACCGCCAAAAACCCAAACGGCTCGACTGAGCCTCATTTTCTTGCATCTCCATTTGTGTATACGTTGCCATGTTTTGGCACTTAAAACAACGAAGTATACTTTCAATTCGCTTCTCAAAAATACCCATCTGACCCCAATTTCAATTGTGAACCACTTCACTTCCGACCGACGTAACACTTGGTATTATATTGCATCGGCCCGGGCGGGGCAAGGGACTAATTTGAACATCAGCTTGTGATTTGCACGTTTCTTCAAGCGTATCTCCGCAAACGAGAAGTTTGCAGACCTTGCAATGAAGTTGGTGTACAGAGCGAGCGCACCCGGCAACAACAGCAGTAATCGGCAAAGACACTGGCGATGGCCGAAGGCATCCCGCGAAGGACCTTCAGGCTCATCAAGGAAGATGAGCGGATGTCGGCAGGCACATCGACTGGCGCAACCAATCCAGAGCCTGGCATGCTAGACATGCCAATTCCACATGCACCACCAACCAACACAACTCCATCGATGACACGAGACAAGATCGCTGAGCTGATGGGATGACTGGCGCAAATAGAAGCGTTTCAATGAAAGCTTGTCAAACAACTACAATAGAATGCCACCAAAATCCGTGATTGAAAAGCGCAAGAAGCGGTACTCGCCGATCCAATTCATATCGGTGGGGCCTCAATTCGTCCAAGTCTTCTAAGCCGTTCGATCCAGAAAATTCTATAAGACTGATGGTCATGATCTTCCTCATGAGTTTGGAGGCATACTTCACCGCTGCTGAGGTTCACTCCGATGAACAGAACATGAACTTTGCCGCCTCGCTTTTGTGTGGCACGGCTTTGAGTTGGTGGGCCGATCTCATGACCATCCAATAGTAGCAGGCAGCCAAAGGTGTTGATCCAATATCTACCGCATCGTCGGCATCAGGCGCACTATCTCCTGAGCATGTTCACCCGACCTGGATATCATCAATAACTCCCTCGTCTAACTGGAGCGAGTTCACCTAGGCATTCGTCGCTCGCTTTGGCAAGCTAAACGAGAAAACAGAGGTTTGCTACCGCCTGCAACGACTCAAGCAGCTTTCTTGTGTTGCAGAGTACACATGGGGTTTTCGCGAAGTCATCATCACAAGCTTCCTTGCAGAGGATGAGCTCTGTTTTCAATATAAAAATGGCCTCAAGCGAGATGTTTGCAGAGCCCTTGCAATTTACAAAATCTCCAACGATTTTCTGCAGATCATCGCAACTGCTAAACACATCGACTCCGCAAATTTCCACTCGACATTCAGCGAATCCTACGGTTGGCGCCCAAAGCATCAATTGCAGCAGAGTAGCGGGCATCAATCACAGAATTCGGAGAACTCGACCCCGATGGAAGTCGATGCTGTTGAGCAAAAAGAAGATCAACAAACCTGCTAGAGCTAAGGAAAGATTGGACACATCGCGAGGAATAGCCCTGGCCAAACCAGAAAGGGGGGAAGCAACAGAAAAAGAAAACAGGAGGAGAGGAGTCGGGAAACGGCCAGTAGACGGTGAAACTCCTGCCCCTGCCGAAAACCCTACGCAGAACGATCGCCCACCCAAACGGCTACGATCGCCTAATATGGGGTCTCATGACAACCAAAAGTTCAACGAGGGATACGAGGACGAGCAGCCTGTGATACTCCTGAGAGTGCAACCGAGGGATTGCAAAAGTTGAAAAACTCTGCCGGTGTTACTTGATGGAGGTGCATCTCACAGTTTTGTATCGAGTCAACTAGTGAAAAATCTGGGTTTGAAGCACGAACTTGGAGCTTTTGGAGGAAAAACCGTCAACAGATGACTTCGCATCCGTTGACTAAAGCACTCATTTTGAGTGCAGATCGGGGATCTGCAAAACGCAACCGTCTGGAGATCCTGCCCAATGACCGACTACAAGGTAACTCTTAGGCAAGATTTCATGTACCAACAGAATCCGCAAGTCGAATGGAGCAGCGGTGCTGTCTACATTGAATGCGACGAGCAGCAAATCTTCTTGCCACTTGTGTAGTAACGAAAATCTCGCTTACATGCAGCAAGCAAAAACAGGGCAGCCAGAAGTGGCGCAAGAATCGTAACAGTGATTGCAAAAACGCAACGGCCATCAGCTACGCCGATCTCGCTCGACGTGGCGAAAAGATACCTGAGGAGAGGGGCCTCGGCATGGTTGGTCCACATCAGTTTGAGTAGCACAAACATTAAATCAGTCGTCGTTGCTAACGCATCAGCCTCATCAGCCTCATCGGCATCGAAGTTTGCAAACATACCAGAGGAGTTTGCCCCGCTTGTGAAAGAGTTTAAAGGGGTATTCCCTGACGAGTTGCCAAGCAAACTCCCTCCCAAACACGACATCGACTACCAAATTGAGCTCAAACCTGGCAGCAGAGCAACCTTCATGGGAACTTATCCGATGAGTAATCACAAACTCATGGAGCTCAAGCGACAGCTGGATGACATGCTGACTCAGGGGTTCATCCGACCGTCCGTCTCTTTGTGCGCCACACCAGTCCTGTTCGTAAAAAAAAAAGAAAACTGGAAAAATACAGATGTGCGTGGATTACCGGGCGTTGAACAACATCACGATCAAGAACCGCTCTCCTCTACCCCGAGCGGACGAGCTTTTTGACCAACTGCGTAGAGCAAGATTTCTTTGCAAAATCGATTCACGGAGCGGCCACCACCAATTCGCATTGCCGATAAGGATGTTGCAAAAACTGCCTTTCGAACACGTCACGGGCACATTGAGCTCACAATTATGCCGTTTGGACTGGCAAACGCCCCCGCAATGTTCATGGCAGCAATGAAAAACAATTTCCGCCCATACCTTCACAATTTTGTCATAGAATTACTCAACGACATCCTCGTGTACAGTCGAACCCCAGAGGATCATGGACGACACCTCCGACATGTACTCAAAGTCCGTCAATGGGAGAAGCTCTACGGAAAGCTCTCAAGATAAGACTTTGGTCAACGATTGGTCAAGCTCCTCGGTCACATCATTGGCGGTGGACAGATATCCATGGACCCAAAAATGATATCCACGGTTGCGGATTGGCCAACTCCAATAAAAATGCACAACGTAAAAGTTTTCATTGGGTTTTGCAACTATCATCGAAGGTTTGTGAAGGATTACGCCCGAATGTCAATGCCTCTTTCCGATCTCAACAACAACATTTGCGAGTGGAATTGGGGAGACAACGAACAAGAAGCTCTTATATCTTAGTGTAAATCTCTGACCCCGGCCCCAACCCTTCGATTGGGAGATTCGATGGCCGACTACATCATGGCCATGGATGCCTCCGATCATGCAATCGAGGCCGTCCTCCTACAAGAGAACGGAGGAGGAGAGGAACCCATTGCATTTATGCCGCGGAAGCTTCACGAAGCAGAGCTCAATTATGCCTTCCACAAGAAAACAATGCTCGTGGTTATCCATGCCTTCAAAACCTGGTATTCTTATTTGGAGTGCCGCAAATGTGTGGTTTGGACGGATCACCACGCCCTCACATATATGAAAATGCAGCCAAACCTAAGCCGATGACCAAATCAATGGATGGAGTTCCTCGAGTCCAACTTCGACTACAAAATTAAGTAGCGGCCCGGGAAGACAAATCCAACAGACGCGCTGAGCTGCCAACCCGATCTCACGGAGGTCAATGCACTACGGATTCAAGCAGACCCATATGTGGAAAAGTTATTCACACGTGGCTATGAGAGCCACGGAGCCTACGACACAACAAAACTCCAATTTGCAGGATCCTATTGGCGCACAAAGCAATAAAGAATCAAGTATTTGTCCTCAAAGTTGAGGAGCTACACCGCATGCTTCTTAAGGAATGCCCCGACTCCGGTCGAAGGGAACACTTAGGAGCTAACAAGACCATGATGAAGCTTGCAAAGGTCTATTGGTGGGACAAAATGAGAGTTGGTGTCGCAAACTTCTGCAAAAGCTGTAACCTTTGCCAACAACACAAGAGTCGACACACCAAAGCCCTTGGACTACTGCAACCACTACAGATACCAGAGAAACCATGGACCGACATCTCCATGGACTTTGTGACCAGTTTACCTATCACACCAGAGGGGTTCCACGCTATACTTGTCGTCGTGGACAGGTTCTCAAAGATGGCGCACTTCATCCTGACCATTACAAATACAACCGCCGAAGGAGCAACGCGGCTATTCATTGACCAAATCGTCCGACTGCATGGAGTTCCGCAATCAATCACGAGTGACTGAGATGCGAGGTTCACCAGCCAGTTTTGGCGAGAACTAATGCAGTGGTACGCGAGTCGACTTCAAATTTCAATGGCATTTCATCCACGAACTGATGGACAAACCAAGCAAACCAACCAAACGCTCAAGCAACTCCTTTGAACCCTATGTGAACCGCACGAAACACACTGGGCAATCAAGCTGCCAGTAGCCGAGTTTGCATACAATTCGACATCATCTGTCTCAACGGGGAAAACACCATTCGAGGTGGTTACAGAGCAAAACGAACCACCCCAATTGATCTGCAGACTGAGAGCAACATCACTACTGTCAATGCACAACGGCGAGAGTTTTCCACAATCTGGGAGGAAACTCCTCAAACGCTCACAAAAACGCAAGCGACCATGAAGCGACAGGCCGATAAAAATTGCCAAACCAAGGAATTCAAGACCGGTGACGGCATTTTGCTCAATTCTGTGACAGTCAAGCTCTGCGAATCAAGCAATCCAAAGCTCAAACCTCGGTGGTTAGGGCCTTTCGACATCTTGGAGATGTGCACCCCAGTCATCGAAAACCTTCAACTACCAAAAAACATGCAGATACACCTGGTCTTTCACATCAGCAAACTCCGACATTTCATCGATTCAGTACAAAATTATCCTGGACACGTGGCTCTCACTCTGCCACCCACGATTGCACATAGCGACCACGAGTTGGAAGTTGAGGAAATCTTCAATCGCCAACAAAGAGGAGGCAAAGATCAATATTTGATCAATTGGAAGAACTATGACGTGGCATGTAATAGCTGGGTGCCATACAACCAACTCTCGGACATCGCTTTTCTCATGGACAGCTACAAAGCCCAATCGGGGCCACACTGTGGTAACGCGCCAAGACGTCGTGGCTAGAGGGGGGTAAGTGTTATGCAAATAGCATACACTGGGCCCAAACCTAGAAGCCACCTAATCTTGGCTACACCGCTTCCAACCTACATCGGGACTTTGTCGCGACCACTTTTTCCACGCTCGGAGGGAATACCCTAGAATATCCTGGAATCCTCGGACGATGAAGACCACTTTTTGAGTCACTTGCGGAACTCATCGGAACATATTCTCAACGACCCTCAATGTTTTGAGACTATGGACAAAGTTATTTTGATCGACTTTGTCAAACCTTGCGAACCCTCAACTTGGCCTCGAAGCCCCCGTCGAACCAAGGAGGGCATTCTCAAGCCAACGAATCAGGACGAGGCGACGCGTCATGCAAAACTCCGGAAACCCAAACGGCTCAACCAAGCCTCATTTTCTCGCACTATCCATTTGTATATACGTTGCCAAGTTTTGGCACTTACAACAACGATGTATACTTTCTACTTGTCAAACATACCCATAGGGCCCCACTCTTGTGAAAAGTGACAAGCCCCGATTTCAACTGTGAACCACTTCCCTTCCGACCGGCGTAGCACCAACACATTCGCTAGTGTTTTCAGAAACTTGTCATCAAAGTACACTTCATGCACAGAACACATTTCTCGAGTGTGCCAACCTTGTACAGATCTTAAGTGCATCATCACCGTCCACAAGTCCGCAGACCTCATGATAACAATGATGAAAGAACACACAGTGACAAGCACACTCAACAACAAGTAGTGAAGGCTTTGGTGATTGAGGGAAAACAACAAGTGATTCACGAGACAGTTTACGCATTACGGGAAACAGACATGGCACGATACCCGGTAAATTGCACTGAACCTATAACCCGGAAAACGAACCCAGTAACGGACCTATCTGGCTTGGTGAATCCCACGCCACTGTCCTTGTCCGTCAAGATGATACCTTGGGGGATGGCAGGAGGCACGAGCCAAAAAATACAGATAACAGATGATCTAAACCAAAAGGTGTTCTCAATTCATGGCCTGAATAATTGTCCTATAAACATAATGAATGTGGTGACGGAGGAGCTTTGAAAACTGTGGGCCAGGGAATAAGTAATCACAGAGGGGAACACCCAAATCTCAAGTGAAATCCAAATTTTTCTGCCCCTCTGTAATTTTTAATCATGCAAGTTTGATAAAGTGATGGTGAGAATGTGGTTGACGAGTTGTGATGTGAAATTCATCGGTGCTTGGGTCAACAACAACAAAAATAATACTGTTATAGTGGCCTCAAATCTTCGTGGCACAACTATAAGGTTTTGGTCCAATCTACAGCAAATCCAACCACAGTCAAAGACATGCAAAGCCCGATCAAAGGCTGAGGTGGCCAGCATCACATCGTGGACTCCTCGCATACTACCTCTCTAGTGATCAATCTGACAAGGCAGGATTGTTTGACTCCACTGGAGGACAGGAAGATATTCCAGTCTACCGATGAGATGCATCTTGCAAAGACAAAAAAGACGTCTAAAAGATGGTATGAGGTCATTTTGAAAATTCCAACATGGCAAAACACGCACGATGTCCTGAAAAAAACCATCACCAACAGAAAAACAATCCCCACCCAACTATCTTATCACTACAAAACTACCTCAATCGCATTCTCTTGAGAGTGATCATGATACATACGTATGAAGTATCCAAGATGACCTTCCATAAATGATCAAAGTATCCAATTAGATTGACAGCACTGACTAAAACATTCAAATGCAGAACTCCAATGGATTGCGATCTCATGGACAATTCATACATGGTGGAGGAAAGTCACAGTTGTTAAAAATGTCCACTCTTATGGATTTCAACACAATCATATACCAGGGTCAAGGGGATTCTCAAAATGTGGGAAAGTGGTTCACATCCTGTAACATTGCCGCAAGCATCAACAATAAGCAAAAAATAGGGGATCTTGTCCAATTAGCAACAAGAAAATCGTCCTCAGACAAAGTTTTCCAAGCAGACGTAGTCTGCCATTAGAATTGTCAAGTGGAGCATTCTGGGTCAACATTAATGGTAGAAATTTTTCTTCCATCAATGTTGATTGAGGGACCCACCATGTAAAGGTGGTTACGGCAAGTAGCTGAGGTTGAAGCAGTAGGGGAAGTAGGAGCAATCAAAAGTTGACAACACACAATACTCATATCTCTGAACATGGAAAACATGTACCTACGGCAAGGATCTCACGCATGAATCTTCTACATGGAACTAGGAAAGGAGAGAAAAAATGTGTAGCTGATGCAAACTAGTCACCAGCCACATCGTCTTTGACACTGGAAAGTTTTACACCTATACCAGTGGAGTGACCATCGCTCAAGGTGTTTGAATTGCCTCCTCAACAAATTTTTGACCACCAGAATAACATTAATTTGAAAGCAGACCAATGCTTAAGGTACATCATTCAACGAGAAACCACCAAACCAACCGCTAAACTGTCTGAATGTATTAGGCGAGTGTATGAGGGTGTGTACGTGCGGATGTATGGATCCGGCTGGATAAAATACATTCTTCAAACCACGAGGATCAAACACTCAGAAAATTACAACAACTTGCATGGGTCCGATGGTACACAACCCAAGATACCTCTGCACAAAGCATGTAAACGAATCATTGAGGTGTGATGAAAAACAATTTTACACAAACATTAAAAAAAGAGACAGATGTTTTTCCCTTATAAGATAACAAGCTATTCAAGGAACCCCTTCGACTCCAATGTACATCTATGAAGACAAGAATCCATATGTTTTCACACAAGGAAAACATATCAGTGGTATGCTACGGGACATTGCAGGATATCATTTATATTTTTATTTCTAAGTCTACAATTTCCAAATAGAGAGCTAAATGTGTATTGTGTTTTCCATGAAAGCCAATCTACATGCTTTTCCCTTGAAGTACGCATGAACTAAGGTGTATGATCATACACCATAGTGATCCTTGTATTAGTTAACTTCTTTTTAACAAATAATGTGATGTTTTCATTCGCCTAGTTTTTGGCCTCAGATATACTATGTGCTGGTTCTCCCATGACATCCCCGATTTCCCACCTGATGTTTTATTTTGCCCATGGTCATGATCATCCCCATCTATAGTCAAGGCTCGCCTCTCAAATTGCTATGCAACAGCTTGACGATTCAAGCTGTTGAGTGCAGCTTGTTTGTTTGCGCACTCTGACGTGTCAGCGGCGCGATTGTTGACACGCTCGAGTGCGCATCATGTTTTACGTGCACCCTGTCATGGCAAAATGTGAGCTCTCCGGTATGTCTCTAGACGTTTAAAAGATTTTGTGTGTATCAAAGTGCAATTTTCGTAATTACAAGAGGGATTCGCCCGAACAGCCAATAACTTAGCTAGTGAACTCGGGAGACTAAAAAAATTCTTTGTTTTTGAACGAATAGAAGGATCACTATGGCAGTGATGCATTAAAAATACATCTGAAATGTAGGATGTAGCATAAAACGCATTTTTACATACACCATTCTGAGAAAGATTCAACTGTTGCACATTCCATACCATGTTTAATCATAAATTAACAATTCATAAGTATGTCAAAGTGAAATACAAGAGTTCATACTTTTGATACATAGATTTGAAGAAAAACATTGCTAAGGTATACATCTGGTACACTACAATCGAGATATTGATGCAGTATCTCATACACATTCTCCTCCCTCCTTTGGACTCATAACAAGGAACGTAATTGAAATCGTTATGCACAAGTGTACGAGATACACTGCTACCTAGCGAGTGAGACATTAGTACATAAACTTG
Source organism: Penium margaritaceum (assembly GCA_023375785.1). Taxonomy (NCBI): domain Eukaryota; kingdom Viridiplantae; phylum Streptophyta; class Zygnematophyceae; order Desmidiales; family Peniaceae; genus Penium; species Penium margaritaceum. The sequence goes on along the minus strand of SZWC01009261.1, from coordinate 5,903 downwards.
CCCCATTCCTTCCCCCCCCCCATATCCCCCCCAACCAGAGATCATGCACACAAATCAACAAAGGTGAGTGCACAATATACTTGTGTATAAATATGATACACCACTATCCAAACAGAGATGCACTACTCCATGCAGTTGCTTCATACACTATGCTCGTACCAAATCTCCTCTCCCCCCTATCCCCCATTGCTACATTTTCCAATACCATGAGTTACCACTCATACCAAGGAAAACATAGTAGAGTATGATGCACTAGTTTATGGAACTGTTACACTACTACCTAGACAGTCATACACTACCCCGTACACTTATCCCATACACTTTCCACTATCCCCATCCCCCCTCCTCCACCCCCCAACCAGTAATCACTCACAAAAATGATAAAATTTGAGTGTAGGATGCACTAGTGTATACACCACTACCCAAAAATAAATAAAATAGCCCATTCACTTACCCAATACAATTTCCCATCCTCCCAACCTCCCCCCCTCCTCCCTACCTACCTTCGCTATGCTGTCCACTACCATGAGTGATCACTCACATCAAGAAACACATGGTACAGGATACAAAACAATTGTATACAATAGATACACTACTACTTGGACTGTCATGTACTACCCCATACAATTGTCTCATGCATTTTCCCCTCCTCCCACGATACATGACCAATCACCTCACCCCTGATATTGTGAATTGATGAGTGTATTGGGATGTGAACAGAACAGTAAAAATGCATTTCTCACAAAAATTAGTACGCATTTAATGTTATCCATGATGATTAACACCTTATAAAATGCATGCATACCTAGGCTCTAGCTACATGAATTGATGTTGCTCTTCTCTGAAAAATCTTTGCATACACGAGTACACTTTCTGATACACAAATTGTCGAGTGTATGAATCTAGGGTGATTAACCATAACTCTGAAAAATATACACTTACTACATAGACATTGATGAACTCCCCTCAAACACTTGTCCCATACACTTTTCCCATCCCCCCATCCCCCATCCTCCCCCCACAAAGAAACCCCCAAGAAACTGCCATTAGTGCACAAGAAGTCTAACACAAGGTCCACGTGTGGATGGATGGGCATCATTTCTTAGGCCTCATTACTTCAGGAGTTATAGGGGAAATTACAAGTGTAGGCATACTAGGCATGGGCTAGCAAGTATCCATACCATCAATGACTAGTGGCATGGTTAGGCTACCATGCGCAAGGACCGGCCAAAGTGGGCATATGTCACTGACCTTGACCACAACAGTATACCATATGTGGTCAATATTGACAAATCATAGCACAACTCAGAAACATTCAGAGGGTATAACAAATATGTAGGCATACTAGGCATGGAGTAGAAAGCAGACAAACCTTTAAACACTAGTGGCACGGTGTGGCTGTTGTGTGCAATGACCAACTGATGTAGGAAAATGTCAATGACCACGAACACAATATTGTGCCTAGTGTGGTCGATGTTCATTGGTCATAACACGAGAAAACAATAGTCAGGGGGAACAACAAAATATTTGCCATACTTCACATGTGCTCAAGAGTATCAAAAACTTCATTAATGAATGGCACGGTGTGGCTATCAAGCGCAATGACCGGAAAATCTTGGGCACATGTCACTGACTGTGACCACAACATTCATTTAGAACCAAAATGATGCACCTTTTAAACTTTGTATAGCACAGAATACTAGACATAGAGACTTCCAAGAAATTTCCTCAAATGATCTTACCAAGCAATGGAAGATCACAAGAACCTTCCTCAAGAGATGAGCTCAAACATGTAGATACAATTCTTGAGAGATGGGCCTCTTAGCATTTGTATGATTTCTAGGAAGTTTCATTTGGAAATAATAGGGACAAATATGTCAAGAAATAGAATCTTTCATATTCGAGAGAACTTATTTCCATGTGTAAAGGCAAGAAAAATAGAGAAATTCCTTTTCAATGTTTCCTTTTTTCAGATAATAGCTCTATAAATGTTTACCATAATTCTAGTTATTGGTCTTCAAGTCTATGTTTCTTCAATGAATGATGAGAAAAGGTTAAAACCTATTTGTGTGCGATAACTTTTCGTTTGTTGATTTACGTACTTGTGTTGTAGCTACATGTTGAGATCCTAAGACTATTCTATGTTAATGTGAAACGATGTCAAACAAATTTACTTCATTCTTTGATTTTCTCATACAATCCCCTCGAACTCCGAGTCCTTCGACTCTAGTTTAACTGTCTACATCATTACCCGAACCTGCGTGACATGTGCCCATATTTGAGTGACATATCTTGACTAATAAGTAGAAAGCAACAAAGTCATCATTGCAATTTGAGCGAAATTATGATGGCATCATCCATGGAGTTATCATTGCAAACATATTATGTACGAACTGGAACAAATAGGTCAATTCAGTTTGCGGGCAGAAATCGGATGGCGGCACGTCAATTCTCCAAGGATTTGGACAATGCGCACCAAAACCTAGTTGCGGTGGAACAGTGCAACCACCGTAGAATCATGCATCGTCCATACAATGTTGTGGATTGAATGAATGTCTTGATTTTCTGCCTCATTAGTTGAACGTGGTGGGACAACGTTTGCAGCTAGGTTGCAAAACGTCGTGGGATCGAGCAAGTTGTCGCATCTCTGCTTCGTTACGCAGTCTTTTAGGATTCTACTTCATTCACATGATGATGTGAAAGAATGCATTGTAGGATGACTTTGCAACCTTGTTTCATAGTACGTTCCCTGCAGTGCAAGAGTTAAAAAGTAATCTAACGTTGCAGCTATTTGAAAACATCGTGAAACGAGAAATCGTTGTGGATGAGATGCAAACATTGTGGAACTTCCTCTCGTAAACAACAAACACAAAACATGACTACTCTGACTTCGTTCTTAATTCCAAGGCACCACTACTTGGCCGAGGTTGAACCTAGGCCCACAATATGGGAGTTAGGAAAGGAAACCTAAGGATTGTTTACAAAAGGTGGTGATGGTATGAGCAAAACAATATCAGAATGAACGTTTAAATGATGTGGATTACATTATAAACACGTTTCCATTTATAAAAAATGGTGTATTAGGGCTTGCCTAAGGCTAGTTGAAACATTTTATGTCTAGCCGATCTGTTTTCGATTGACCCTCATTTCGTCGCCCCCACCGGAACAATTGTGGGTGTGCACAGAGTGAAGGGCCTTGGGGCAATGAAACCCATCATAAATCAACAAAAAGAAAATCCACTGTGGTTTAGGTCTTACCTAGGGCTACTAAAAGAAATTCACGGCTTGCCAATCTGTTTCCGATTGACCCTGATACCGCCACCCCCACTGAAACAATCCTCGGTGAGCACAGAATTATGAACATTGGAGCTGTGAAACCATTACGAATTGAATCAAAGCAAAACTACAGTGTACTAAGGCTTGCCTAAGGCTATAGATAAGAGTTTATGGCTTGCCGATTTGTTTCTGATTGACCCGGATTCCGCCACCCCCACCAGAAGAATCATGGGTAAGCATGGAGCGTCGGACTTTGGGGTTGTGAAACTGTTGGGAAATCAATGATAGCGAATCCACAGTGTTTTACGGTTTGCCTAGGGCTACTAGAAGAAGTTTACGACTTGCCAATCTGTTTCCGATTGACCTTGATTCCACCGCCCCCACCGAAACAATCGTGGGTGCATATAGAGTGATGGGCTTTAAGGTTGTGAAACCACTAGGAATTTAATCAAAGCAAAACCAAAGTGTATTAGGGGTTGCCTGAGTTAAAAAATTTATAGATGGCTGATTTGTTTCTTATTGACCCTGATCGCGCCGCCCCCACATGAACAATCGTGGGTAGTCATACAGCATTGGGCCTTGGGGTTGTGAAACCGTTGGAAAGTTAATGAAAGCGAATCCACAGTGTTTTATGCGTTGCCTAGGGCTACTAGATAAAATTTACGGCGTGTCGATCTGTTTCCGATTGACCCTAATTCCACCGCCCCCACCGGAACAATTGTGGGTGTGCATAGAGTGATAGGCTTTAGGGCTGTGAAACCATTAGAAATTTAACTAGAGCAAAACAATAGTGTATTACATCTTGCTTAGGGCTTGTAGGAAAACTTACAGCTCGCCAATGTGTTTCCAACTGACCTTGATTTTGCCGTCCTCACCGGAACAATCATAGATATGCATAGAGCGTTGGGCCTTGGGGCTGTGAAACTGTTGGAAATTCAATGAAAGCCAATACACAGTGTTTCACGGCTTGCCTAGGGCTACTACAAAAACTCTACGGCTGGCCAATCTGTTTTTGATTGACCCTAATTCCACAGCCCCCACTAGAACAATCGTGGGTGCGCACAAAGTGATGGGCTTTGGGGCTGTGAAACCATTAGGAATTTAAACATAGAAAAACCAAAGTGTATTACATCTTGCCTAGGGCTAGAAGAAATCATTTACGGCTTGCCCAATTATTTCTGTTTGACCCTGATTCCGCCGCCCCTGTCGGAATAATCGTAGGTACGCACATAGCGCTGGGCCTTGGGGTTGTGAAACTGTTGGGAACTGAATGAAAGCAAATCCACAGTGTTTTAGAACTTTCCTAGGGCTACGAAAAAACATTACTGCTTGCCGACATGTTTCCAATTGACCTTGATTCCACCACACCCACCGGAACAATCGTGGGTGTGCACAGAGTGATGGGCTTTGGGGTTGTGAAACCATTAGGAATTCAATCAGAGCAAACCCACAGTGTATTACGTCTTGCCTAGGGCTAGTAGAAAAAAATTGCGACTCGCCCATCTGTTTTAGATTGACCTTGATTACGCATCCCCCACCAGAAGAATCGTGGATACTCACAGGGCGTTGGGCCTTCTGGTTGTGAAACCATTAGGAATTAAATGAAAAATCTACATGTTTTAGGGCATGCCTAAGGCTGGTAGTAAAAAGTTACAGCTAGCCAACTTACATCTACATCTACATGTAAATCACACTTTGCATCTACATCTACATCTAAATCATACTGTCCATCTACTTGCACATGTATATCTATATCTGTATCTATATCTGTATCTATATCTATATGTATATCTATATCTATATCTATATCTATATCTATGTCTATATCTATATCTATATCTATATCTATATCTACATCTACATCTATATCTATATCTATATCTATATCTATATCTATATCTATATCTATGTCTATATCTATATCTATATCTATATCTATA
>SZWC01009260.1:84519-97142 GCA_023375785.1 Penium margaritaceum | reverse complement strand
TTCCAACCCAACTTCCAACCCAACTTCCAACCCAGCTTCCAACCCAACTTCCAACCCAACTTCCAACCCAACTTCCATCCCAACTTCCATCCCAACTTCCAACCCAACTTCCACCCCAATTTCCAACCTAGCTTCCAACCCAACTTCTAACCCTGCTTCCAACACAACTTCCAACCCAACATCCAACCCAGCATCCAACCCAGCTTCCAACCCAACTTCCAACCCAACTTCCAACCTAACTTCCATCCCAACTTCCATCCCAACTTCCAATCCAACTTCCAATCCAACTTCCAACCCAACTTCCAACCAAACTTCCAGCCCAACATCCATCCAAACTTCCATCCCAACTTCCAACCCAACTTCCAACCAAACATTCAACCCAGCTTCCAACCCAAATTCCAACCCAACTTACAACACAACTTCCAACCCAACTTCCAACCCAGCATCCAACCCAGCTTCCAACCCAACTTTCAACCCAACTTCCAACCCAACTTCCAACCCACCTTCCAACACAACTTCCAACCCAACTTCCATCCCAACTTCCATCCCAATTTCCAACCCAACTTCCAACCCAACTTCCAACCCAAATTCCAACTCAATTTCCAACCCAACGTCCAACCCAACTTCCAGCCCAGACTCCATCCCAACTTTCAACCCAACTTCCAATCCAACTTCCAACCCAACTTCCAAGCCAACTTCCAATCCAACCTCCAACCCAACTTCCAACCTAACTTCCATCCCAACTTCCAGTCCAACTTCCATCCCAACTTCCAACCCAACTTCCAACCCAACTTCCAACCCAATTTCCAACCCAACTTCCAACCCAACATCCAACCCAACGTCCAATCCATTTTCTAATCCAACTTCTAACCCAACTTCCAACCCAACATCCAACCTAACTTCCATCCCAACCTCCATCCCAACTTCCAGCCCAACTTCCATCCCAACTTCCAACCCAACTTCCAACCCAACTTCCAACCATCATTCAAACCCAACTTCCAACCCAACATCCAACCCAACTTCCAACCCAACTTCCATCCTAACTTCCATCCCAACTTCCAACCCAACTTCCAACCCAGCTTCTAACCCAGCTTCCAACCCAACTTCCATCCCAACTTCCATTCCAACTTCCAACCCAACTTCCAACCCAACCTCCAACCCAACTCCCAACCTAACCTCCATCCCAACTTCCAGCCCAACTTTCATCCCAACTTCCAACCCAACTTCCAACCCAGCTTCTAACCCAGCTTCCAACCCAACTTCCATCCCAACTTCCATTCCAACTTCCAACCCAACTTCCAACCCAACCTCCAACCCAACTCCCAACCTAACCTCCATCCCAACTTCCAGCCCAACTTTCATCCCAACTTCCAACCCAACTTCCAACCCAGCTTCTAACCCAGCTTCCAACCCAACTTCCATCCCAACTTCCATTCCAACTTCCAACCCAACTTCCAACCCAACCTCCAACCCAACTCCCAACCTAACCTCCATCCCAACTTCCAGCCCAACTTTCATCCCAACTTCCAACCCAACTTCCAACCCAGCTTCTAACCCAGCTTCCAACCCAACTTCCATCCCAACTTCCATTCCAACTTCCAACCCAACTTCCAACCCAACCTCCAACCCAACTCCCAACCTAACCTCCATCCCAACTTCCAGCCCAACTTTCATCCCAACTTCCAACCCAACTTCCAACCCAGCTTCTAACCCAGCTTCCAACCCAACTTCCATCCCAACTTCCATTCCAACTTCCAACCCAACTTCCAACCCAACCTCCAACCCAACTCCCAACCTAACCTCCATCCCAACTTCCAGCCCAACTTTCATCCCAACTTCCAACCCAACTTCCAACCCAGCTTCTAACCCAGCTTCCAACCCAACTTCCATCCCAACTTCCATTCCAACTTCCAACCCAACTTCCAACCCAACCTCCAACCCAACTCCCAACCTAACCTCCATCCCAACTTCCAGCCCAACTTTCATCCCAACTTCCAACCCAACTTCCAACCCGACTTCCAACCCAACTTCCAACCCAACTTCTAACCCAACTTCCATCCCAACTTCCATCCCAATTTCCAACCCAACTTCCAACCCAACATCCAACCCAACCTCCAATCCATTTTCTAACCCAACTTCCAACCCAACTTCCAACCCAACTTCCAACCCAACTTCCAACCCAACTTCCATCCCAACTTCCATCCCAACCTCCAACCCAACTTCCAACCCAACTTCCAACCCAACTTCCAACCCAAATACCAACCCAAATTCCAACCTAACCTCCAACCACTCTTCCAACCCAGATTCCATCGCAACTTTCAACCCAACTTCCAGTCCAACTTCCAACCCACCTTCCAACCCAGCTTCTAACCCAACCTCCAACCCATCCTCCAACCTAACTTCCATCCCAACTTCCATCCCAACTTCCAACCCAACTTCCAGCCCAACTTGCAACCCAACATCCAACCCATTTTCTAATCCAACTTCCAACCCAACTTCCAACCCAACTTCCAACCCAACTTCTAACCCAACCTCCAACCCAACTTCCAACCCAACATCCAACCCAGCTTCCAATCCAACTTTCAACCCAACTTCCAACCCAACTTCCAACCCAAATTTCAACCCAAATTCTAACCCAGCTTCCAACCCAACTTCCAACCCAGCTTCCATCCCAACTTCCAACCCAACTTCCAGCCCAACTTCCAACCCAACTTCCAACCCAACTTCCAACCCAACCTTGAACACAACTTCCAGCCCAAAATCCAACCCAAAGGTCAACACAACTTCCAACCAAACTTCCAACCCAACTTCCAACCCAACTTCCAACCCATCTTCCAACCCAACTTCCAACCCAACTTCCATCCCAACTTCCATCCAAACATCAAACCCAACTTCCATCCCAACTTCCCTCCCATCATCCAACCCAACTTCCAACCCAGCTTCCATCCCAACTTTCAACCCAACTTTCAACCCAACTTCCATCCCAACTTCCCTCCCATCATCCAACCCAACTTCCAACCCAGCTTCCATCCCAACTTTCAACCCAACTTTCAACCCAACTTCCATCCCAACTTCCCTCCCATCATCCAACCCAACTTCCAACCCAGCTTCCATCCCAACTTTCAACCCAACTTTCAACCCAACTTCCATCCCAACTTCCCTCCCATCATCCAACCCAACTTCCAACCCAGCTTCCATCCCAACTTTCAACCCAACTTTCAACCCAACTTCCATCCCAACTTCCCTCCCATCATCCAACCCAACTTCCAACCCAGCTTCCATCCCAACTTTCAACCCAACTTTCAACCCAACTTCCATCCCAACTTCCCTCCCATCATCCAACCCAACTTCCAACCCAGCTTCCATCCCAACTTTCAACCCAACTTTCAACCCAACTTCCATCCCAACTTCCCTCCCATCATCCAACCCAACTTCCAACCCAGCTTCCATCCCAACTTTCAACCCAACTTTCAACCCAACTTCCATCCCAACTTCCCTCCCATCATCCAACCCAACTTCCAACCCAGCTTCCATCCCAACTTTCAACCCAACTTTCAACCCAACTTCCATCCCAACTTCCCTCCCATCATCCAACCCAACTTCCAACCCAGCTTCCATCCCAACTTTCAACCCAACTTTCAACCCAACTTCCATCCCAACTTCCCTCCCATCATCCAACCCAACTTCCAACCCAGCTTCCATCCCAACTTTCAACCCAACTTTCAACCCAACTTCCATCCCAACTTCCCTCCCATCATCCAACCCAACTTCCAACCCAGCTTCCATCCCAACTTTCAACCCAACTTTCAACCCAACTTCCATCCCAACTTCCCTCCCATCATCCAACCCAACTTCCAACCCAGCTTCCATCCCAACTTTCAACCCAACTTTCAACCCAACTTCCATCCCAACTTCCCTCCCATCATCCAACCCAACTTCCAACCCAGCTTCCATCCCAACTTTCAACCCAACTTTCAACCCAACTTCCATCCCAACTTCCCTCCCATCATCCAACCCAACTTCCAACCCAGCTTCCATCCCAACTTTCAACCCAACTTTCAACCCAACTTCCATCCCAACTTCCCTCCCATCATCCAACCCAACTTCCAACCCAGCTTCCATTCCAACTTCCAAACCAACTTTCAACCCATCATCCAACCTTACTTCCAACCTAACTTCCAACCCAACTTCCAACCCAACTTCCAACCCACGTTCCAACCCAACTTCCAACCCAGCTTCCATTCCAACTTTCAAACCAACTTTCAACCCAACATCCAACCTTACTTCCAACCTAACTTCCAACCCAACTTCCAATCCAACTTCCAACCCTTCTTCTAACCCAACTTCCAACCTAACTTCCAACCCAAATTCCATCCCAACTTCCATCCCAACTTCCAACCCAACTTCCACCCCAAATTCCAACCCAACTTCCAACCCAGCATCCAACCCAGCTTCCAACCCAACTTCCAACCCAACTTCCACTCTAACTTCCATCCCAACTTCCATCCCAACTTCCAATCCAACTTCCAATCCAACTTCCAACCCAACTTCCAACCCAACTTCCAACCCAACATCCATCCAAACTTCCATCCCAACTTCCAACCCAACTTCCAACCAAACTTTCAACCCAGCTTCCAACCCAACTTCCAACCCAACTTACAACACAACTTCCAACCCAACTTCCAACCCAGCATCCAACCCAGCTTCCAACCCAACTTTCAATCCAACTTCCAACCCAACTTCCAACCCACCTTCCAACACAACTTCCAACCCAACTTCCATCCCAACTTCCATCCCAATTTCCAACCCAACTTCCAACCCAACTTCCAACCCAAATTCCGACTCAACTTCCAACCCAACTTCCAACCCAACTTCCAGCCCAGATTACATCCCAACTTTCAACCCAACTTCCAATCCAACTTCCAACCCAACTTCCAACCCAACTTCCAATCCAACCTCCAACCCAACTTCCAACCTAACTTCCATCCCAACTTCTAGTCCAACTTCCATCCCAACTTCCAACCCATTTTCCAACCCAACTTCCAACCCAATTTCCAACCCAAATTCCAACCCAACATCCAACCCAACGTCCAATCCATTTTCTAATCCAACTTCTAACCCAACTTCCAACCCAACATCCAACCTAACTTCCATCCCAACCTCCATCCCAACTTCCAACCCAACTTCCAACCCAAATTCCAACCCAACATCCAACCCAACGTCCAATCCATTTTCTAATCCAACTTCTAACCCAACTTCCAACCCAACATCCAACCTAACTTCCATCCCAACCTCCATCCCAACTTCCAACCCAACTTCCAACCCAACTTCCAACCATCATTCAAACCCAACTTCCAACCTTACATCCAACCCAATGTCCAACCCATTTTCTAATCCAAATTCCAACCCAACTTCCAACCCAACTACCAACCCAACTTCCAACCCAGTATCCAACCGAGCTTCCAACCCAACTTCCAACCCAACTTCCAACCATCCTTCAAACCCAACTTCCAACCTTACATCCAACCCAACGTCCAACCCATTTTCTAACCCAACTTCCAACCCAACTTCCAACCCAACTCCTAACCCAACTTCCAACCCTACTTCCATCTCACCTCCATCCCAACTTCCAACCCAACTTCGAACCCAACTTCCAACCCAACTTCCAACCCAACTCCTAACCCAACTTCCAACCCTACTTCCATCTCACCTCCATCCCAACTTCCAACCCAACTTCGAACCCAACTTCCAACCCAACTTCCAACCCAACTCCTAACCCAACTTCCAACCCTACTTCCATCTCACCTCCATCCCAACTTCCAACCCAACTTCGAACCCAACTTCCAACCCAACTTCCAACCCAACTACCAACCCAACTTCCAACCCAGTATCCAACCGAGCTTCCAACCCACCTTCCAACCCAACTTCCAACCCAACTTCCATCCTAACTTCCATCCCAACTTCAACCCAACTTCCATCCCAACTTCCATCCCAACTTCCAACCAAACTTCCAACCCGACTTCCAATCCAACTTCCAACCCAACTTCCAACCCACGTTCCAACCCAACTTCCAACCCAGCTTCCAACCCAACTTTCAACCCAGCTTCCAACCCAACTTCCAACCCAACTTCCATCCCAACTTCCATCCCAACCTCCAACCCAACTTCCAACCCAACTTCCAACCCAACTTCCAACCCAAATACCAACCCAAATTCCAACCAAACTTCCAACCACTCTTCCAACCCAGATTCCATCGTAACTTTCAACCCAACTTCCAGTCCAACTTCCAACCCACCTTCCAACCCAGCTTCTAACCCAACCTCCAACCCAACCTCCAACCTAACTTCCATCCCAACTTCCATCCCAACTTCCAACCCAACTTCCAACCCAACTTCCAACCCAACATCGAACCCATTTTCTAATCCAACTTCAAACCCAACTTCCAACCCAACTTCCAACCCAACTTCCAACCTAACTTCCAACCCAAATTTCAACCCAACTTCTAACCCAGCTTCCAACCCAATTTCCAACCCAACTTCCATCCCAACTTCCAGCCCAACTTCCAACCCAACTTCCAACCCAACTTCCGACCCAACTTCCAATCAACTTCCAACCCAACTTCCCACCCAACTTCCAACCCACGTTCCAACCCAACTTCCAACCCAGCTTCCAACCCAGCTTCCAACCCAACTTCCAATCCAACTTCCAACCCTACTTCTAACCCAACTTCCAACCTAACTTCCAACCCAACTTTCAACCCAACTTCTAACCCAGCTTCCAACCCAACTTCCAACCCAACTTCCGACCCAACTTCCAATCAACTTCCAACCCAACTTCCCACCCAACTTCCAACCCACGTTCCAACCCAACTTCCAACCCAGCTTCCAACCCAGCTTCCAACCCAACTTCCAATCCAACTTCCAACCCTACTTCTAACCCAACTTCCAACCTAACTTCCAACCCAACTTTCAACCCAACTTCTAACCCAGCTTCCAACCCAACTTCCAACCCAACTTCCGACCCAACTTCCAATCAACTTCCAACCCAACTTCCCACCCAACTTCCAACCCACGTTCCAACCCAACTTCCAACCCAGCTTCCAACCCAGCTTCCAACCCAACTTCCAATCCAACTTCCAACCCTACTTCTAACCCAACTTCCAACCTAACTTCCAACCCAACTTTCAACCCAACTTCTAACCCAGCTTCCAACCCAACTTCCAACCCAACTTCCGACCCAACTTCCAATCAACTTCCAACCCAACTTCCCACCCAACTTCCAACCCACGTTCCAACCCAACTTCCAACCCAGCTTCCAACCCAGCTTCCAACCCAACTTCCAATCCAACTTCCAACCCTACTTCTAACCCAACTTCCAACCTAACTTCCAACCCAACTTTCAACCCAACTTCTAACCCAGCTTCCAACCCAACTTCCAACCCAACTTCCGACCCAACTTCCAATCAACTTCCAACCCAACTTCCCACCCAACTTCCAACCCACGTTCCAACCCAACTTCCAACCCAGCTTCCAACCCAGCTTCCAACCCAACTTCCAATCCAACTTCCAACCCTACTTCTAACCCAACTTCCAACCTAACTTCCAACCCAACTTTCAACCCAACTTCTAACCCAGCTTCCAACCCAACTTCCAACCCAACTTCCGACCCAACTTCCAATCAACTTCCAACCCAACTTCCCACCCAACTTCCAACCCACGTTCCAACCCAACTTCCAACCCAGCTTCCAACCCAGCTTCCAACCCAACTTCCAATCCAACTTCCAACCCTACTTCTAACCCAACTTCCAACCTAACTTCCAACCCAACTTTCAACCCAACTTCTAACCCAGCTTCCAACCCAACTTCCAACCCAACTTCCGACCCAACTTCCAATCAACTTCCAACCCAACTTCCCACCCAACTTCCAACCCACGTTCCAACCCAACTTCCAACCCAGCTTCCAACCCAGCTTCCAACCCAACTTCCAATCCAACTTCCAACCCTACTTCTAACCCAACTTCCAACCTAACTTCCAACCCAACTTTCAACCCAACTTCTAACCCAGCTTCCAACCCAACTTCCAACCCAACTTCCGACCCAACTTCCAATCAACTTCCAACCCAACTTCCCACCCAACTTCCAACCCACGTTCCAACCCAACTTCCAACCCAGCTTCCAACCCAGCTTCCAACCCAACTTCCAATCCAACTTCCAACCCTACTTCTAACCCAACTTCCAACCTAACTTCCAACCCAACTTTCAACCCAACTTCTAACCCAGCTTCCAACCCAACTTCCAACCCAACTTCCGACCCAACTTCCAATCAACTTCCAACCCAACTTCCCACCCAACTTCCAACCCACGTTCCAACCCAACTTCCAACCCAGCTTCCAACCCAGCTTCCAACCCAACTTCCAATCCAACTTCCAACCCTACTTCTAACCCAACTTCCAACCTAACTTCCAACCCAACTTTCAACCCAACTTCTAACCCAGCTTCCAACCCAACTTCCAACCCAACTTCCGACCCAACTTCCAATCAACTTCCAACCCAACTTCCCACCCAACTTCCAACCCACGTTCCAACCCAACTTCCAACCCAGCTTCCAACCCAGCTTCCAACCCAACTTCCAATCCAACTTCCAACCCTACTTCTAACCCAACTTCCAACCTAACTTCCAACCCAACTTCCAACCCAACTTTCATCCCAATTTCCATCCCAACTTCCAACCCAACTTCCAGCCCAACTTCCAACCCACCTTCCAACCCAGCTTCTAACCCAACCTCCAACCCAACCTCCAACCCAACTTCCATCCCAACTTCCAGCCCAACTTCCAACCCAACTTCCAACCCAAATTCCAACCCAACATGCAACCCAACTTCCAACCCAACTTCCAACCCAGATTCCATCCCAACTTTCAACCCAACTTCCAATCCAACTTCCATCCCACCTTCCAACCAAACTTCCAACCCAACTTCCAACACAACTTCCAACCCCGCTTCTAACCCAGCTTCCATCCCAACGTTCAACCCAGCTTCCGACCCAACTTCCAACCCAACTTCCAACCCAACTTCCAACCCAACCTCCAACCCAACTTCCATCACAACTTCCATCCCAACTTCCAACCCAACCTTGAATCCAACTTCCACCTCAACTTCCAACCCAACGGTCAACCCAACTTCCTACCCAACTTGCAACCCAACGTCCAACCCAACTTCCAACCCAACTTCCATCCCAACTTCAAACCCAACTTCCATCACAACGTCCCTCCCATCATCCAACCCAACTTCCAACCCAACTTCCAACCCAACTTCCAACCAAAATTCCAGCCCAACATGCAACCCAACTTCCAACCCAACTTCCAACCCAGATTCCATCCCAACATTCAACCCAACTTCCAATCCAACTTCCATCCCACCTTCCAACCCAACTTCCAACCGAACTTCCAACACAACTTCCAACCCCGCTTATAACCCAGCTTCCATCCCAACTTTCAACCCAGCTTCCAACCCAACTTCCAACCCAACTTCCAACCCAACTTCCAACCCAACCTCCAACCCAACTTCCATCACAACTTCCATCCCAACTTCCAACCCAACTTCCAACCCAACTTCCAACCCAACTTCCAACCCAACTTCCAACCCAGCTTCTAACCCAGCTTCCAACCCATCTTTGAGCCCAACCTTGAGCCCAACTTTGTGCCCAACTTCCAACCCAACTTCCAACCCAACTTCCAGCCCAACTTCCATCCCAACTTCCAACCCAACTTCTAACCCAACTTCCATCCCAACTTCCATCCCAAATTCTAACCCAACTTCCAACCCAACTTCCAACCCAACTTCCAACCCAACTTCCAACCCACGTACCAACCCAACTTCCAGCCCAGCTTCCAACCCAACTTTCAACCCAACTTCCAACCCAACTTCCAACCCAACTTCCAACCTAAATTCCATCCCAACTTCCATCCCAAGTTCCAACCCAACTTCCAACCCAACTTCCTTTTGAATATATTTGCCCCTTGTTCAGTCTTGTACGACGGATCAGGAATGCTCTGCCCCTTGTGGAGGTATGACCCCTGGATTTGCTGTAGGGTGACTCAACTATGCTCTGTCTCATGTGAGATATGACCTGTGAGTACACCATGTAGGTGAGTGGTTAACTTGGCCATTTTGTTGATTTGGCCAAGTGAGAGGTCATGAGCTCGATCCTGGCTCCATGCACATCTTGGTTGTTTTAGAAGCTTCCAAGAAAGAAAGTCCATTGCTTCTGGGAAGCAACACGGCTGATCAGTCATCTTGGCACAAGGATGCTTATGTGTCAAGCCCACAGCGCAAGTCTCTTGGTGATGTGGCAGGGTCAGGCCACTTCTTAGGAATGTGCTTTTGAGTTCTAGGACTGGACAGGCAGCTATAAATGGACTTGTCTTGCATGATGATCAATTAACCCTTGCTTGATGCTCTCTTGCGTATTGACGACTTGAGCTCTTCCTGAGATGTAATGCTAAGGCGTTAGTACTATTGAAGGTGAAGTGTATGCCTGATTAAGGTTGGGGTGCACGACACATACCAGCAAAGGAAGAAGGTGTTAACTTCTTTGTGAGCTTTTTTGGTTTTGCGGCTTCTCTGCCGGAGGTGGTTAGCTCAGTAGCTAACAAAGGGTTATGGGCCCACTCCTCTGGTTAGAGAAGTTTCAAGCACGCAACCGCCAAAGTCACAAGCAGTGAGAGCGCCTTCGCTCTCACCCATCCTCTCTGTTTGCAGGTCAATCATCAGCCGGAGGGGAATGCAACTTATCTGTACCTTTCTGCCTTGGGAGCTGACATCAGCCTACATCAGCCTACATCAGCCTACATCTGCTTGCATCGGCCAACGTGAACAGGGCCAGCAGTTGCCTCTTCTCACCAACAGCCTACAACGGCCTCAAACACAGGTGCATCGGCATCAACAACAGGTGCAGCAGCTGTAGCAGTTGTAGGTGTAGGGATGGCAGGGANTGGAAGTGGCAGTTTGAGATCATCATGGATGATAGAGACTTGCTAGGATATTTTGACGGAAGTATCCCAGCACCAAAGGAGGAGGGTGCTGACCTTGTGGCATGGGTCAAGCTCAACAAGAAGGCACTTGTCGTTCTCGTGTCCTCCATACAACCCTCAGTCCTCTCACACATCAGCGGTTGTACAGTGGCAGCCGCGGCATACGCCAAACTGGGCAAGGTGTTTCAGTCTTCCTCACTTGCCAACCGTCTCTTCATTCTACAAAACCTCATCAGTATGAGGCTTGGTGAAGGCGAGGATGTCTCCGCCTTTATGCAGAAGTTTGAGACTCTCTTGCAACAAGCCAACGGCATGGGGTGGGACCTGAAATCAGATATGCAGGCCATGATTTTTCTGATGACGCTGCCGGAGAGCTGGGGTCCCATGATCACAGTGATTGGAGGTTGGACGGAAGAGCAAGTATCATACACCACCGTCTCGGAGTATGTACGGAATGAAGCCATGCGTCGCAGCAGTAGTGAAGCAAACATGGCTGCCTTTGCCTCACGAAGAAGCGGTGCCTTTCGTAATACCTCCTCCTCTGGATACAAGGGAAACAACGGTACTGGTGGAAGGGGTCCAAAGCGTCAAGAAAACTGCCATAACTGTGGTAAGGCTGGACACTGGGCTCGGGAGTGCCGGGCACCCAAGAAGGAGGGAGGAGACGAGGATGAATGGCGAGGGGGACATGGTGGGAAGGATCCCACAAGGTTGATGGCCGAGTGTGCCTCCAACAAAGGGAGGGCGATACTCAGGCCAGGAGCTTACGGCCTTGACTCGGGTACAAACGAGCACACCACCTATGAGAAGAGAGACTTTATCTCTCTTGCTCCATGCAACAAAAACTTCAGAGTCGCCAACGGCAAGGTTGAGGCAGCTGAGGGGATTGGTGACAAGCTGGTCACAGTGGGTGTCAACGGTGCGGACTCCGACCTCAAGCTAGAGGGGGTAGTCTACTTGCCCTCCTTCACAGCCAACCTGCTCTCTGTCTCTAAGATAACTGACCATGGCATGACAGTTGTTTTTACAGAGAAGGAAGCAGTGATAGTCCCTACCAAGGACATCAGCATTTCCTACCCTGCCAAGAAGGTTGTTGCACAGGTCCCTCGCGTTGATGGACTCTACGTCTTGCAAACCAAGACAACATCAACGGCTGAATCTTTGGCCGGGAGTGACGATGAGGAGAGCAACGATGCAGACTCTGATGACGAAGGACATGTTGGAGCAGCGGAAGCAGTGGCACCGGAAGATTCGGCAACAAAACCAGACGCAAATGCAGCCACCGAGGCTGTTCATTCTAGCCAGTGCACATCGTCGGAGAACCTGTGGCACAGGCGCTTTGGGCACGTGGCTCATCGCACATTGGTACTCATGGATAAGCAGGAGCTAGTGCGTGGGATGGAGCTAGGTGATGAGGCGGAGGGAGCTGGGATCTTGTGTGAGCCATGCCTTCAAGGCAAGGCCAAGAAGAAACCTTTCAAGCGTAATGGTACGCGTGCTCTCGCACCCCTTGACCTCATCCACTCTGACGTGTGTGGTCCCTTTCGCATACCGTCCAATGGAGGCAGCAGATATTTCCTCACATGCATCGA
>SZWC01009260.1:64876-75678 GCA_023375785.1 Penium margaritaceum | reverse complement strand
AACCCAACTTCCAACCCAACTTCCAACCCAACTTCCAACCCAACTTCCAACCCAACTTCCAACCCAACTTCCAACCCAAATTCCAACCCAACATGCAACCCAACTTCCAACCGAACTTCCAACCCAGATTCCATCCCAACTTTCAACCCAACTTCCAATCCAACTTCCATCCCACCTTCCAACCCAACTTCCAACCCAACCTCCAACCCAACTTCCAATCTAACTTCCATCCCAACTTCCATCCCAACTTCCAACCCAATGTCCAACCCATTTTCTAATCCAACTTCCAACCCAACTTCCAACCCAACTTCCAACCCAAATTCCAACATAACTTCCGTCCCAACCTCCATTCCAACTTCCATCCCAACTTCCAACCCAACTTTCAACCCAACATCCAAACCAACTTCCAACCCAACTTCCAACCCAACCTCCAACCCAACTTCCAACCCAGCATCCAACCCAGCTTCCAACCCAACCTTCAACCCAACTTCCAACCCCACTCCCAACCGAGCTTCCAATCCAACTTCCAACCCAGCATCCAACCCATCTTCCAACCCAAGTTTCAACCCAAGTTCCAGCCCAACTTCCAACCCAACTTCCAACCCAACTTCCAACCCAATTTCCAACCTAACTTCCATCCCAACCTCCATTCCAACTTCCATCCCAACCTCCAACCCAACTTCCAACCCAACTTTCAAACCAATTTCCAACCCAACTTCCAACCCAACCTCCAACCCAACTTCCAACCCAGCATCCAACCCAGCTTCCAACCCAACTTTCACCCCAACTTCCAACCCAACTTCCAACCCAGCTTCCAATCCAACTGCCAACCCAACTTCCAACCCAACTTCCAACCCAACTTCCAACCTAACTTCCAACCCAACTTCCATCCCAACTTCCAACCCAACTTCCAACCCAACGTCCAACCCAACTTCCAACCCAACTTCCAACCTAACTTCCAACCCAACTTCCATCCCAACTTCCAACCCAACTTCCAACCCAACGTCCAACCCAACTTCCAACCCAACTTCCAACCTAACTTCCAACCCAACTTCCATCCCAACTTCCAACCCAACTTCCAACCCAACGTCCAACCCAACTTCCAACCCAACTTCCAACCTAACTTCCAACCCAACTTCCATCCCAACTTCCAACCCAACTTCCAACCCAACGTCCAACCCAACTTCCAACCCAACTTCCAACCTAACTTCCAACCCAACTTCCATCCCAACTTCCAACCCAACTTCCAACCCAACGTCCAACCCAACTTCCAACCCAACTTCCAACCTAACTTCCAACCCAACTTCCATCCCAACTTCCAACCCAACTTCCAACCCAACGTCCAACCCAACTTCCAACCCAACTTCCAACCTAACTTCCAACCCAACTTCCATCCCAACTTCCAACCCAACTTCCAACCCAACGTCCAACCCAACTTCCAACCCAACTTCCAACCTAACTTCCAACCCAACTTCCATCCCAACTTCCAACCCAACTTCCAACCCAACGTCCAACCCAACTTCCAACCCAACTTCCAACCTAACTTCCAACCCAACTTCCATCCCAACTTCCAACCCAACTTCCAACCCAACGTCCAACCCAACTTCCAACCCAACTTCCAACCTAACTTCCAACCCAACTTCCATCCCAACTTCCAACCCAACTTCCAACCCAACGTCCAACCCAACTTCCAACCCAACTTCCAACCTAACTTCCAACCCAACTTCCATCCCAACTTCCAACCCAACTTCCAACCCAACGTCCAACCCAACTTCCAACCCAACTTCCAACCTAACTTCCAACCCAACTTCCATCCCAACTTCCAACCCAACTTCCAACCCAACGTCCAACCCAACTTCCAACCCAACTTCCAACCTAACTTCCAACCCAACTTCCATCCCAACTTCCAACCCAACTTCCAACCCAACGTCCAACCCAACTTCCAACCCAACTTCCAACCTAACTTCCAACCCAACTTCCATCCCAACTTCCAACCCAACTTCCAACCCAACATCCAACCCAGATTCCATCCCACCTTTCAACCCAACTTCCAATCCAACTTCCAACCCACCTTCCAACCCAACTTCCAACCCAACCTCCAACCCAACTTCCAACCTAACTTCCATCCCAACTTCCATCCCAACTTCCAACCCAACTTCCAACCCAACGTCCAACCCATTTTATAATCCAACTTCCAATCCAACTTCCAACCCAACTTCCAACCTAAATTCCATCCAAACCTCCAGTCCAACTTCCATCCCCACTTCCAACCCAACTTCCAACCCAGCATCCAAACCAACTTCCAACCCAACTTCCAACCAACCTCTAACCCAACTTCCAACCCAGCATCCAACCCATCTTCCAACCCAACTTTCAACCCAACTTCCAGCCCAACTTCCAACCCAACTTCCAACCCAACTTCCAACCCAACTTCCATCCCAACTTCCAATCCAACCTCTAACCCAACTTCCAACCCAAATTCCATCCCAACTGCCAACCCAATTCCCAACCCAACTTCCAACCCAACTTCCAACCCAACTTCCAACCCAAATTCCAACCCAACATGCAACCCAACTTCCAACCAAACTTCCAACCCAGATTCCATCCCAACTTTCAACCCAACTTCCAATCCAACTTCCATCCCACCTTCCAACCCAACTTCCAACCCATTCTCCAACCCAACTTCCAATCTAACTTTCATCCCAACTTCCATCCCAACTTCCAACCCAATGTCCTACCCATTTTATAATCCAACTTCCAACCCAACTTCCAACCCAACTTCCAACCCAACTTCCAACATAACTTTCGTCCCAACCTCCATTCCAACTTCCATCCCAACTTCCAACCCAATTTCCAACCCAACTTCCAAACCAACTTCCAACCCAACTTCCAACCCAACCTCCAACCCAACTTCCAACCCAGCATCCAACCCAGCTTTCAACCCAACTTTCAACCCAACTTCCAACCCCACTCCCAATCGACCTTCCAATCAAACTTCCAACCCAACTTCCAACCCAACTTCCAACCCAACTTTCAACCCAACTTCCAACCCACCTTCCAGCCCAACTTCCAACCCAACTTCCAACCTAACTTCCAACCCAGATTCCATCCCAACTTTCAACCCAACTTCCAATCCAACTTCCAACCCACCTTCCAACCCAACTTCGAATCCCGCCTCCAACCCAACTTCCAACCTAACTTCCATCCCAACTTCCATCCCAACTTCCAACCAAACTTCCAACCCAACTTCCAACCCATTTTCTAATCCAAATTCCAACCCAACGTCCAACCGAAATTCCAACCTAACTTCCATCCAAACCTCCAGTCCAACTTCCATCCCAACTTCCAACCCAACTTCCAACCCAACTTCCAAACCAACTTCCAACCCAACTTCCAACCCAACCTCCAACCCAACTTCCAACCCAGCATCCAACCCATCTTCCAACCCAACTTTCAACCCAACTTCAAGCCCAACTTCCAACCCAACTTCCAACCCAACTTCCAACCCAACTTCCAGCCCAACTTCCATCCCACCTCCATCCCAACTTCCAACCCAACTTCCAACCCAACTTCCAACATAACATCCAACCCAACTTCTCACCCAACTTCCAACCCAACTTCCAACCCAACTTCAAACCCAACTTCCATCCCAACTTCCATCCCATCATCCAATCCAACTTCTAACCCGACTTCCAACGCAACTTCCAACCCAACTTCCAACCCAACTTCAAACCCAACTTCCATCCCAACTTCCATCCCATCATCCAATCCAACTTCTAACCCGACTTCCAACGCAACTTCCAACCCAACTTCCAACCCAACTTCAAACCCAACTTCCATCCCAACTTCCATCCCATCATCCAATCCAACTTCTAACCCGACTTCCAACGCAACTTCCAACCCAACTTCCAACCCAACTTCAAACCCAACTTCCATCCCAACTTCCATCCCATCATCCAATCCAACTTCTAACCCGACTTCCAACGCAACTTCCAACCCAACTTCCAACCCAACTTCAAACCCAACTTCCATCCCAACTTCCATCCCATCATCCAATCCAACTTCTAACCCGACTTCCAACGCAACTTCCAACCCAACTTCCAACCCAACTTCAAACCCAACTTCCATCCCAACTTCCATCCCATCATCCAATCCAACTTCTAACCCGACTTCCAACGCAACTTCCAACCCAACTTCCAACCCAACTTCAAACCCAACTTCCATCCCAACTTCCATCCCATCATCCAATCCAACTTCTAACCCGACTTCCAACGCAACTTCCAACCCAACTTCCAACCCAACTTCAAACCCAACTTCCATCCCAACTTCCATCCCATCATCCAATCCAACTTCTAACCCGACTTCCAACGCAACTTCCAACCCAACTTCCAACCCAACTTCAAACCCAACTTCCATCCCAACTTCCATCCCATCATCCAATCCAACTTCTAACCCGACTTCCAACGCAACTTCCAACCCAACTTCCAACCCAACTTCAAACCCAACTTCCATCCCAACTTCCATCCCATCATCCAATCCAACTTCTAACCCGACTTCCAACGCAACTTCCAACCCAACTTCCAACCCAACTTCAAACCCAACTTCCATCCCAACTTCCATCCCATCATCCAATCCAACTTCTAACCCGACTTCCAACGCAACTTCCAACCCAACTTCCAACCCAACTTCAAACCCAACTTCCATCCCAACTTCCATCCCATCATCCAATCCAACTTCTAACCCGACTTCCAACGCAACTTCCAACCCAACTTCCAACCCAACTTCAAACCCAACTTCCATCCCAACTTCCATCCCATCATCCAATCCAACTTCTAACCCGACTTCCAACGCAACTTCCAACCCAACTTCCAACCCAACTTCAAACCCAACTTCCATCCCAACTTCCATCCCATCATCCAATCCAACTTCTAACCCGACTTCCAACGCAACTTCCAACCCAACTTCCAACCCAACTTCAAACCCAACTTCCATCCCAACTTCCATCCCATCATCCAATCCAACTTCTAACCCGACTTCCAACGCAACTTCCAACCCAACTTCCAACCCAACTTCAAACCCAACTTCCATCCCAACTTCCATCCCATCATCCAATCCAACTTCTAACCCGACTTCCAACGCAACTTCCAACCCAACTTCCAACCCAACTTCAAACCCAACTTCCATCCCAACTTCCATCCCATCATCCAATCCAACTTCTAACCCGACTTCCAACGCAACTTCCAACCCAACTTCCAACCCAACTTCAAACCCAACTTCCATCCCAACTTCCATCCCATCATCCAATCCAACTTCTAACCCGACTTCCAACGCAACTTCCAACCCAACTTCCAACCCAACTTCAAACCCAACTTCCATCCCAACTTCCATCCCATCATCCAATCCAACTTCTAACCCGACTTCCAACGCAACTTCCAACCCAACTTCCAACCCAACTTCAAACCCAACTTCCATCCCAACTTCCATCCCATCATCCAATCCAACTTCTAACCCGACTTCCAACGCAACTTCCAACCCAACTTCCAACCCAACTTCAAACCCAACTTCCATCCCAACTTCCATCCCATCATCCAATCCAACTTCTAACCCGACTTCCAACGCAACTTCCAACCCAACTTCCAACCCAACTTCAAACCCAACTTCCATCCCAACTTCCATCCCATCATCCAATCCAACTTCTAACCCGACTTCCAACGCAACTTCCAACCCAACTTCCAACCCAACTTCAAACCCAACTTCCATCCCAACTTCCATCCCATCATCCAATCCAACTTCTAACCCGACTTCCAACGCAACTTCCAACCCAACTTCCAACCCAACTTCAAACCCAACTTCCATCCCAACTTCCATCCCATCATCCAATCCAACTTCTAACCCGACTTCCAACGCAACTTCCAACCCAACTTCCAACCCAACTTCAAACCCAACTTCCATCCCAACTTCCATCCCATCATCCAATCCAACTTCTAACCCGACTTCCAACGCAACTTCCAACCCAACTTCCAACCCAACTTCAAACCCAACTTCCATCCCAACTTCCATCCCATCATCCAATCCAACTTCTAACCCGACTTCCAACGCAACTTCCAACCCAACTTCCAACCCAACTTCAAACCCAACTTCCATCCCAACTTCCATCCCATCATCCAATCCAACTTCTAACCCGACTTCCAACGCAACTTCCAACCCAACTTCCAACCCAACTTCAAACCCAACTTCCATCCCAACTTCCATCCCATCATCCAATCCAACTTCTAACCCGACTTCCAACGCAACTTCCAACCCAACTTCCAACCCAACTTCAAACCCAACTTCCATCCCAA
The DNA here is from genome assembly GCA_023375785.1 of Penium margaritaceum. NCBI lineage: Eukaryota > Viridiplantae > Streptophyta > Zygnematophyceae > Desmidiales > Peniaceae > Penium > Penium margaritaceum. The sequence goes on along the minus strand of SZWC01009260.1, from coordinate 69,337 downwards.
CTTCCATCCCATCATCCAATCCAACTTCTAACCCGACTTCCAACGCAACTTCCAACCCAACTTCCAACCCAACTTCAAACCCAACTTCCATCCCAACTTCCATCCCATCATCCAATCCAACTTCTAACCCGACTTCCAACGCAACTTCCAACCCAACTTCCAACCCAACTTCAAACCCAACTTCCATCCCAACTTCCATCCCATCATCCAATCCAACTTCTAACCCGACTTCCAACGCAACTTCCAACCCAACTTCCAACCCAACTTCAAACCCAACTTCCATCCCAACTTCCATCCCATCATCCAATCCAACTTCTAACCCGACTTCCAACGCAACTTCCAACCCAACTTCCAACCCAACTTCAAACCCAACTTCCATCCCAACTTCCATCCCATCATCCAATCCAACTTCTAACCCGACTTCCAACGCAACTTCCAACCCAACTTCCAACCCAACTTCAAACCCAACTTCCATCCCAACTTCCATCCCATCATCCAATCCAACTTCTAACCCGACTTCCAACGCAACTTCCAACCCAACTTCCAACCCAACTTCGAACCCAACTTCCAACCCAACTTCCTACCCAACTTCCAACCCAACTTCCAACCCAACTTCCAACCCAACTTCCAACCCAACTTCCAACCCAACTTCCAACCCAACTTCCAACCCAACTTCCAATCCAACTTCCAACCCAACTTCCAACCGAACCTCGAACCCAACTTCCATCCCAACATCCAACCCAACTTTTAACCCAACTTCCAACCCAACTTCCAACCCAACTTTTAACCCAACTTCCAACCCAACTTCCAACCCAAATTCCAACCCAACTTCCAACCCACATTCCAACCCAACTTCCAGCTCAGTTTCTAACCCAGCTTCCAACCCAACTTTCAACCCAACTTCAAACCCAAATTATAACCCAACGTCCAACCCAACTTCCAACCCAACTTCCAACCCAACTTCCATCCCAACTTCCAAACCAACTTCCAACCCAACTTCCAACCCAAATTCCATCCCAACTTCCTTCCCTACTTCCAACGCAACTTCCAACCCAACTTCCAACCCAACTTCCATTCCACGTAACAACCCAAATTCCATCCAAGCTTCTAACCCCACTTTCAACCCAACGTCCAACCCAACTTCCAACCCAATATCCAACCCAACTTCCGACCCAACTTCCAACCAAACTTCCATCCCAACTTCCATCCCAACTTCCAACCCAACTTCCAACCCAACTTCGAACCCAACGTCCAACCCAACTTCCAACCCAGCTTCCAACCCAACTTCCAACCCAACTTCCAACCCAACTTCCAACCCAACTTCCAACCCAACTTCCAACCCACATTCCAACCCAACTTCCAGCCCAGCTTCTAACCCAACTTTCAACCGAACTTCAAACCCAAATTATAACCCAACTTCCAACCCAACTTTCAGCCCAACTTCCAACCCAACTTCAATCCCAAATTCCAAACCAACTTCCAACCCAACTTCCAACCCAACTTCCAACCCAAATTCCATCCCAACTTCCTTCCCTACTTCCAACGCAACTTCCAACCCAACTTCCAACCCAACTTCCATTCCACGTAACAACCCAACTTCCATCCAAGCTTCTAACTCCACTTTCAACCCAACGCCGAACCCAACTTCCAACCCAATATCCAACCCAACTTCCGACCCAACTTCCAACCAAACTTCCATCCCAACTTCCATCCCAACTTCCAACCCAACTTCCAACCCAACTTCGAACCCAACGTCCAACCCAAATTCCTACCCAACTTCCAACCCAACTTCCAACCCAATTTCCAACCCAACTTCCAACCCAACTTCCATTCCACGTACCAACCCAACTTCCAAGCGAGCTTCAAACCCAACTTTCAACCCAAAGTCCAACCCAACTTCCAACCCAACATCCAACCCAATTTCCGACCCAACTTCCAACCCAACTTCCATCCCAGCTTCCATCCCAACTTCCAACCCAACTTCCAACCCAACTTCCAACCCAAATTCCAACCCAACTTCCAACCCAACTTCCAACCCAACTTCCAATCCTGATTCCATCCCAACGTTCAACCCAACTTCCAATCCAACTTCCAACTCAACTTCCAACCCAACTTCCAACCCAACCTCAAACCCAACTTCCAACCTAACTTCCATCCCAACTTCCAGCCCAACTTCCATCCCAATCTCCAACCCAACTTCCAACCCAACTTCCAACCCAATTTCCAACCCAACTTCCAACCCAACTTCCAACCCAACGTCCAACCCAACTTCCATCCCAACTTCCAACCCAACTTCCAACCCAACTTCCATCCCAACATCCCTCCCATCATCCAACCCAACTTCCAACTCAACTTCCCACCCAACTTCCAACCCAACTTCCAACCCAACTTTCAACCCAAGTTCCAATTCAACTTCCAACCCAACGTCCAACCCAACTTCCAACCGAACTTCCATCCCAACTTCCATCCCAACTTCCTACCCAACTTCCATCCCAACATCCCTCCCATCATCCAACCCAACTTCCAACTCAACTTCCCACCCAACTTCCAACCCAACTTCCAACCCAACTTTCAACCCAAGTTCCAATTCAACTTCCAACCCAACGTCCAACCCAACTTCCAACCGAACTTCCATCCCAACTTCCATCCCAACTTCCTACCCAACTTCCATCCCAACATCCCTCCCATCATCCAACCCAACTTCCAACTCAACTTCCCACCCAACTTCCAACCCAACTTCCAACCCAACTTTCAACCCAAGTTCCAATTCAACTTCCAACCCAACGTCCAACCCAACTTCCAACCGAACTTCCATCCCAACTTCCATCCCAACTTCCTACCCAACTTCCATCCCAACATCCCTCCCATCATCCAACCCAACTTCCAACTCAACTTCCCACCCAACTTCCAACCCAACTTCCAACCCAACTTTCAACCCAAGTTCCAATTCAACTTCCAACCCAACGTCCAACCCAACTTCCAACCGAACTTCCATCCCAACTTCCATCCCAACTTCCTACCCAACTTCCATCCCAACATCCCTCCCATCATCCAACCCAACTTCCAACTCAACTTCCCACCCAACTTCCAACCCAACTTCCAACCCAACTTTCAACCCAAGTTCCAATTCAACTTCCAACCCAACGTCCAACCCAACTTCCAACCGAACTTCCATCCCAACTTCCATCCCAACTTCCTACCCAACTTCCATCCCAACATCCCTCCCATCATCCAACCCAACTTCCAACTCAACTTCCCACCCAACTTCCAACCCAACTTCCAACCCAACTTTCAACCCAAGTTCCAATTCAACTTCCAACCCAACGTCCAACCCAACTTCCAACCGAACTTCCATCCCAACTTCCATCCCAACTTCCTACCCAACTTCCATCCCAACATCCCTCCCATCATCCAACCCAACTTCCAACTCAACTTCCCACCCAACTTCCAACCCAACTTCCAACCCAACTTTCAACCCAAGTTCCAATTCAACTTCCAACCCAACGTCCAACCCAACTTCCAACCGAACTTCCATCCCAACTTCCATCCCAACTTCCTACCCAACTTCCATCCCAACATCCCTCCCATCATCCAACCCAACTTCCAACTCAACTTCCCACCCAACTTCCAACCCAACTTCCAACCCAATTTCTAACCCTGCTTCTAACCCAGCTTCCAACCCAACTTCCAACCCAACTTCCAACCCAACTTCCAACCCAACTTCCAACCCAGCTTCCAACCCAACTTCCAACCCAACTTCCAACCCAACTTCCAACCCAACTTCCAACCCAACATCCATCCCAACTTCCATCCCAACTTCCAACCCAACGTCCAACCCAACTTCTAACCCAACATCCAACCCAACATCCAACCCAACTTCCAACCCAACTTCCAACCCAACTTCCAACCCAACTTTCAACCCAAGTTCCAATTCAAATTCCAACCCAACGTCCAACCCAGCTTCCATCCCAACTTCCAACTCAACTTCCAACCAACCTTCCGACCCAACTTCCAACCCACGTTCCAACCCAACTTCCAACCCTGCTTCCAACCCAACTTTCAATCCTACTTCCAGCCCAACTTCCAACCCAACTTCCAACCCAACATCCAACACAACTTCTAACCCAACATCCAACCCCGCATACAACCCGGCTTCCAACCCAACTTTCAACCCAACTTCCAACCCAACATTCAACCCAACTTCCAACTCAACTTCCAACCCAACGTCCAACTCAACTTCCAACCCAACTTCAAAACCAATGTCCAATCCAACTTCCAATCCAACTTACATCTCATCTGCCATCCCAACTTCAAACACAACTTCCATCCCAACTTCCATCCCAACATCCAATCCAACTTCCAACCCAGCTTCCAACCCAACTTCCAACCCAACTTCCAACCCAACTTCCAACCCAACTTCCAACCCAACATCCAACCCAACTTCCAACCCAACTTCCAACC
>SZWC01009260.1:42177-54316 GCA_023375785.1 Penium margaritaceum | reverse complement strand
AACCCAACTTCCAACCCAACTTCCAACCCAACTTCCAACCCAACTTCCAACCCAACTTCCAACCCAGCTTCTAACCCAGCTTCCAACCCAACTCTCAACCCAACTTCCAACCCAACTTCCAACCAAACTTTCAACCCAACTTGCAACCCAACTTCCAACCCAACTTCCAAGACAATTTCCAACCCAACTTCCAACCCAACTTCCAACCCAACTTCCAACCCAACTTCCAACCCAACTTCCAACCCAACTTCCAACCCAACTTCCAACCCAACTTCCAACCCAACTTCCAACCAAACTTCCAACCCAACTTCCAACCCAACTTCCAACCCAACTTCCAACCCAACTTCCAACCCAACTTCCAACCCAACTTCCAACCCAACTTCCAACCCAACTTCCAACCCAAATTGCAACCCAACTTCCATCCAAACTTCCATCCCAACTTCCAACCCAACTTCCAACCCAACATCCAACCCATCTTCTAACACAACTTCCAACCCAACTTCCAAGCTAGCATACAACCCAGCTTCCAACCCGACTTTCAACCCAAGTTCCAACCCAACTTTCAACCCAGCTTACAACTGAACTTCCAACCCAACGTCCAACACAACTTCCAACCCAGCTTCCAACCCAACGTCCAACCCAACTTCAAACCCAACTTCCATCCCAACTTCCATCCCAACTTCCAACCCAACTTCCATCCCAACTTCCATCCCAACATCCAAACCAACTTCTAACACAACTTCCAACCCAACCTCCAACCCAGCATACAACCCAGCTTCCAACCCAACTTTCAACCCAAGTTCCAACCCAACTTTCAACCCAACTTACAACTCAACTTCCAACCCAACGTCCAACCCAACTTCCAACCCAACTTCCAACACAACGTCCAACCCAACTTCCATTCCAACTTCCATCCCAACTTCCATCCCAACTTCAAACCCAACTTCCATCCTAACTTCCATCCCAATATCCAACCCAACTTCCAACCCAATTTCCAACCCAACTTCCAACCCAGCTTCTAACCCTGCTTCCAACCCAACTTTCAACCCCACTTCCAGCCCAAATTCCAACCCAACTTCCAACCCAACTTCCAACCCAACTTCCAACCCAACTTCCAGCCCAATTTCCAACCCAACTTCCACCCCAACTTCCAACCCAACTTCCAACCCAACTTCCAACCCAACTCTCAACCCAACTTCCAATCCAACTTCCAACCCAACTTCCAACCCAACGTCCAACCCAACTTCCAATCCAACTTCCCGTCAACCGGCCTGAGGCAAACGGACTAGAAAACAGGGCCGACATAATAGCACCTGCCGTCCGCTCCTAGCATTTCAGCTAGGAGAAGATATCACCCTCAGGATCACGGTTCCACACTGAGCAGTTTCTAGGCAATCACTTGCTAGCAACTATGTCCACTTAACACTTGGTCACTTTCGCGCGAGGTGCTAGTCAAAGACTAACTCCTGGGGCTTAGACCAACCAGTGTCTTCTTTATACTGTTCCTTAGTTGGACAACTCTGTGAGGAGCATCTAAGGCCAGATTGTGTAATTAGAATGAGGAATGAGCCTGGTACATATAGTCCTAGGCCTGGCTTCTAAGGTGTGTGGGNGGTCAAAAAACCTCCTGCGCACATCAAGGCTCGATCGCAGGACCTGTTGTCCCTAAGTCCAACATGCTATCCGTTGCGCTACACTTCTGGTGTCTCGCTTGGACTTGCACCACGAACAAGGTTTGGGGGACTTACTCCAAGGGAGCAGTGCATGCCCAACCTGTCCGTCAACCCATAGCAGTGGCCATGGGGCATAGAAGAACAACAATCTCTCCCTTGCACCGTAGGCCACCTGCTGTGGTAGTTTTCTTCGGCATGAACCTGTAGCTCTAGGTTGTGTTTGTGCATGTCAGTTTTCTTGGTCTTTAGTTCTCATCTCTTGCATCCACCATGCCGACTCCTCGAGCACCTGCAACATGCAAGTCGCTGTCTAGCGGCTTTGTCAAGAAGTCCGCAAGCATTTTCTTGGTTGCGACGTGCTCCAGTTCCACGACACCCTTGGCGATAAGGTCACGTGAGTAGTGGTACCGAATATCGATGTGCTTTGTACGCCGGGAGATCATGTCGTCCTCTGCCATAGCCATGGCACTTTGGTTGTCGATGCGGATGACCGTTGCCTCCTCTTGTGGTGCCTTGATCTCATCAAGCAAACTGCGAAGCCACTGTGTTTCCTTGCAAACTTCGGAGAGTGCAATGTACTCCGCCTCAGCAGTAGAAAGCGAGACGCAGTCCTGCTTCCTGCTTGCCCATGAGACCGCACCACCGTTGAGAAGACAAACAAACCCTGAGGTGGACTTCCTGTCATCAATCCGTCCTCCCCAGTCCGCGTCGGTGTAGCATGTCAGCCGCAGCAAGTCTGATCCTTCTAGACCTCCAAACCGAAGTCCGACGTGCCGAGTCTTTTTGAGGTAGCGAAAAATCCGCTTCACGACTTGCCAATGTTCTGGCCCAGGGTTGGCCACAAACCTGCTCACCTGACCCACTGCAAAAGCAATGTCAGGTCGTGTTCCCACCATTGCATACATGAGGCTTCCGACGGCGGACTGGTATGGAATGTTTTGCATCTCCCGCCGGTCTGCCTCGTTGCTTGGTGACATGGAGGAGGAGAGCTTGCAGTCGGAGGGCATGGGGGTGCTGACGGGCTTGCAGTCCTCCATGTTGTAGCGCTTCAAGATGTCCATGATGTACTTGGTCTGGTTGAGCTTGATGGTGCCTGCTTTGCGGTTGCGGTGAACAGCAATCCCGAGGTAGTACTCGAGAGGTCCCATGTCCTTCATCTTAAATCTGCTGGCCAGATTTTTCTTGAGGTCCGTGAGGGCCTCCTGCGAGAAAGAACACATGATAAGATCATCCACGTACAACGCCACAAGTAGCAAGCCACGTTCGTCCCCCCGCACATAGACGCTAGGGTCATTTTTGCAATGTGCGAAGGAGATCTCAGCCATGAAGCTGTCCATCTCCTTGTACCAGATCCGTGGGGCCTGTTTCAGCCCGTACAACGCCTTCACCGGCTTGCACACCTTACCCTCGGGTGCTTTGACACCTTTTGGTACCTCCATTAGCACCTCCTTGTCGAGCTTCCCATAAAGGAAGGCTGTCTTCACATCCATCTGGTGGATCTCAAGGTCTTTGGCGGCAGCAACAGCAAGCAGGGACCTGATGGAGGCAAACGTGACGACCGGTGCGAAGGTCTCATCGTACTCAGAACCTGCGCGCTGTGAGAACCCTTTTGCCACGACCCTTGCCTTGTACTTGTCGATACTATCATCTTGCTTCCGCTTCAACCTGAGCACCCACTTTGAGCCCACCACATGAGCGTTAGCGGATCTGTCCACCAGCACCCATGTGCCATTTTCTTCGATGGACGCGAGCTCGCTGTCCACCGCCTCCTTCCACTTGGCCGCATCGAGCCTTGCCAGCGCTTCAGCCACAGTGAGCGGCTCTCCCTGAGCCAAACAGGACCAGCTCAGTCCAGTCCAGTTTCCAGTGTCAGCGTCGTACTTTGGAGTTTGTTTTCTTTGTCGTGTGCTGCGACGTTGCATTGCTGGTGGATGTTTGCCATGCTGTTGCTCCTGTGGTTTTAGCTGCCCTAGAGTTGAATTTTCCTCTTTTGAAGAGCCACTGGCCTCCGAGCTGGTCTCAGAGGCCTCGGACGTCTCCGACTCTGTGTCAGAACTCGCCGCTGCGTCAGCCTGCGCAGCTGCTCCCCCTGGCACACCACTCTTCTTCACGGCCTGCCGCACTGGCACCACTTGCCAGTTTTCAGGAGCTTGATCTCCTGACTCTAGCAGCACCAACCACTCTCCCTGTTTTGGAGCTTCCGTGGGATCAAACATCTCTTCCTTGCCTGTTTTCCTCTCGTCAAAGGTTACATCCCGGCTGGTGATGAGTCTTCTTCCTGCCAGGTCCCACAAGCGATATGTCTTGTGGGCCGTCTCATAGCCCACCATAACGCACTTTCNCGGCAACACCATTGCTCTGCGGCGTGTAAGGCGTTGTGGGCTGGTGGCTGATCCCATGTTGCCTCAACCAGCCCTTGCATGCCTCGTACTCTCCACCGTTGTCGCTTCGCATCGCTTTGACTTTCTTTCCGGTCTGCCGCTCCACCATGGCGACAAACTCCTGCAACTTTTCTCTGACCTCTCCCTTTGCTTTGAGGAAGAAGATCCACACCTTGCGGCTGTGGTCATCTATGAAGGTCAGAAAATACTTGCTACCACCATTTGACACCGTGCGAAAGGGTCCGCACACGTCGGTGTGAATGAGGTCAAGGGCTGATTCTGCGCGGCGACCATTGCGCTCAAAGCGCGTTTGCTTGGTCTTCCCTTGGAGGCAAGGTTCACACAGGCTGCCACATCCAACCGCATCCTTTTTGCAACCATCCATGCCACGGACCAGCTGTTGTTGCTGGATGACTTGGAGTGTGCTGTTTGCCACGTGCCCAAAACGTCTATGCCACAGATCAGCGTCTTCGTCTTTTGCGGCAGAGGATGCTTTTTCAGTTTTTGTTGGTGTGCTCTCCTGCGTGGGTGTCGAGACCACTGCCTCCGCTGCACCCGCATGGCCCTCCTTTTCCGAGCTATTTGCTGCCGTTTTCTGCAGTACGTAGAGTCCGTCAACCCGTGGAACCTGTGCCACGAGATCTTTGTTGGCGTAGAGGACCTTGATGTCTTCGTTCCTGGCGATGACCGCCTTCTTCTGCGTGAACACCACNTACCGTTTGCGCATCTGAACCACCGATCGGTGGGGCCGATGGAGACAAATCCAGCCTGGTCGTTGCTAGAGTGATGATCGGTGCCGGAGTCAAGCCCAAAAGCTCCTGGCCTGAGCAGCGCCGCTCCTTTTTCTGGAGGCGTGCTCTGTGCCATCATGTTGGTAGCTTCTTTGCCACCCTTTTTGTTTCCTTTGTTCCCACCGCTTCCGCTGTCTTCCTTCTTTGGCGATCTGCACTCTCTTTCCCAGTGCCCAGGTTTGCCGCAGTTGCGGCAGTTACCCTGTCGCTTGGGAGCCTTGCCGCCATTGTTGCCTCCGCCACCACCGCTTCCGCTGCTGCCTTTCTGACCAGAGGCTGACCCTTTGCTCCCGCGGCCACCGTAGCGTGCGGCATAAGCTGAGAAATTAGCCTCACTTCCGCTGCGGCGCATGGCCTCGTTTGCACGTACTCAGACACTGCCGTGTACGTCAGGTTGTCCTCCTTCCAGCCGCCCATGACGGTGATCATCGGGCTCCAGCTCTCCGGTAGCGCCATGAGGAGAATCATGGCTTGAATGTTCTCGTCAAGGTCCCAGTTCATCTGGCGAGCCTCGCCAAGGAGTCCTTCAAACTCCTGTAGGAAATCGGGGATTGATTCGCCCTCATTCACCCGCATGCTGATCAGCCGTTGTAGGATGAATAATCTGTTCGCAAGGGAGGTGGATTGGTGCACACGCTTGAGCTTGTCGTAAGCTTCGGAAGCCATCTTCTAACCCAACTTTCAACCCAACTTCCAACCCAACTTCCATCCCAACTTCCATCCTAACTCCAATCCCAACTTCCATCCCAACTTCCATCCCAACATCCACCCATCTTCCAACCCAACTTCCAACCCAACTTCCAACCCAACTTCCAATCCAACTTCCAACCCGACTTCCAACCCAACTTCCAACCCAACTTTCAACCCAGCTTCTAACCCAGCTTCCAACCCAACTCTCAACCCAACTTCCAACCCAACTTCCAACCCAACTTCCAACCCAACTTCCAATCCAACTTCCAACCCAATTTCCAACCCAACTTCCAACCCAACTTCCAACCAACTTCCAACCCAACTTCCAACCCAACTTTCAACCCAAGTTCCAACCCAACTTTCAACCCAACATACAACTCAATTTCCAACCCAACGTCCAACCCAACTTCCAACCCAACTTCCAACACAACCTTCAACCCAACTCCCAACCCGGCATACAACCTAGCTTCCAACCCAACTTTCAACCCGAGTTCCAACCCAACTTTCAACCCAACATACAACTCAATTTCCAACCCAACGTCCAACCCAACTTCCAACCCAACTTCCAACACAACCTTCAACCCAACTCCCAACCCGGCATACAACCTAGCTTCCAACCCAACTTTCAACCCGAGTTCCAACCCAACTTTCAACCCAACATACAACTCAATTTCCAACCCAACGTCCAACCCAACTTCCAACCCAACTTCCAACACAACCTTCAACCCAACTCCCAACCCGGCATACAACCTAGCTTCCAACCCAACTTTCAACCCGAGTTCCAACCCAACTTTCAACCCAACATACAACTCAATTTCCAACCCAACGTCCAACCCAACTTCCAACCCAACTTCCAACACAACCTTCAACCCAACTCCCAACCCGGCATACAACCTAGCTTCCAACCCAACTTTCAACCCGAGTTCCAACCCAACTTTCAACCCAACATACAACTCAATTTCCAACCCAACGTCCAACCCAACTTCCAACCCAACTTCCAACACAACCTTCAACCCAACTCCCAACCCGGCATACAACCTAGCTTCCAACCCAACTTTCAACCCGAGTTCCAACCCAACTTTCAACCCAACATACAACTCAATTTCCAACCCAACGTCCAACCCAACTTCCAACCCAACTTCCAACACAACCTTCAACCCAACTCCCAACCCGGCATACAACCTAGCTTCCAACCCAACTTTCAACCCGAGTTCCAACCCAACTTTCAACCCAACATACAACTCAATTTCCAACCCAACGTCCAACCCAACTTCCAACCCAACTTCCAACACAACCTTCAACCCAACTCCCAACCCGGCATACAACCTAGCTTCCAACCCAACTTTCAACCCGAGTTCCAACCCAACTTTCAACCCAACATACAACTCAATTTCCAACCCAACGTCCAACCCAACTTCCAACCCAACTTCCAACACAACCTTCAACCCAACTCCCAACCCGGCATACAACCTAGCTTCCAACCCAACTTTCAACCCGAGTTCCAACCCAACTTTCAACCCAACATACAACTCAATTTCCAACCCAACGTCCAACCCAACTTCCAACCCAACTTCCAACACAACCTTCAACCCAACTCCCAACCCGGCATACAACCTAGCTTCCAACCCAACTTTCAACCCGAGTTCCAACCCAACTTTCAACCCAACATACAACTCAATTTCCAACCCAACGTCCAACCCAACTTCCAACCCAACTTCCAACACAACCTTCAACCCAACTCCCAACCCGGCATACAACCTAGCTTCCAACCCAACTTTCAACCCGAGTTCCAACCCAACTTTCAACCCAACATACAACTCAATTTCCAACCCAACGTCCAACCCAACTTCCAACCCAACTTCCAACACAACCTTCAACCCAACTCCCAACCCGGCATACAACCTAGCTTCCAACCCAACTTTCAACCCGAGTTCCAACCCAACTTTCAACCCAACATACAACTCAATTTCCAACCCAACGTCCAACCCAACTTCCAACCCAACTTCCAACACAACCTTCAACCCAACTCCCAACCCGGCATACAACCTAGCTTCCAACCCAACTTTCAACCCGAGTTCCAACCCAACTTTCAACCCAACATACAACTCAATTTCCAACCCAACGTCCAACCCAACTTCCAACCCAACTTCCAACACAACCTTCAACCCAACTCCCAACCCGGCATACAACCTAGCTTCCAACCCAACTTTCAACCCGAGTTCCAACCCAACTTTCAACCCAACATACAACTCAATTTCCAACCCAACGTCCAACCCAACTTCCAACCCAACTTCCAACACAACCTTCAACCCAACTCCCAACCCGGCATACAACCTAGCTTCCAACCCAACTTTCAACCCGAGTTCCAACCCAACTTTCAACCCAACATACAACTCAATTTCCAACCCAACGTCCAACCCAACTTCCAACCCAACTTCCAACACAACCTTCAACCCAACTCCCAACCCGGCATACAACCTAGCTTCCAACCCAACTTTCAACCCGAGTTCCAACCCAACTTTCAACCCAACATACAACTCAATTTCCAACCCAACGTCCAACCCAACTTCCAACCCAACTTCCAACACAACCTTCAACCCAACTCCCAACCCGGCATACAACCTAGCTTCCAACCCAACTTTCAACCCGAGTTCCAACCCAACTTTCAACCCAACATACAACTCAATTTCCAACCCAACGTCCAACCCAACTTCCAACCCAACTTCCAACACAACCTTCAACCCAACTCCCAACCCGGCATACAACCTAGCTTCCAACCCAACTTTCAACCCGAGTTCCAACCCAACTTTCAACCCAACATACAACTCAATTTCCAACCCAACGTCCAACCCAACTTCCAACCCAACTTCCAACACAACCTTCAACCCAACTCCCAACCCGGCATACAACCTAGCTTCCAACCCAACTTTCAACCCGAGTTCCAACCCAACTTTCAACCCAACATACAACTCAATTTCCAACCCAACGTCCAACCCAACTTCCAACCCAACTTCCAACACAACCTTCAACCCAACTCCCAACCCGGCATACAACCTAGCTTCCAACCCAACTTTCAACCCGAGTTCCAACCCAACTTTCAACCCAACATACAACTCAATTTCCAACCCAACGTCCAACCCAACTTCCAACCCAACTTCCAACACAACCTTCAACCCAACTCCCAACCCGGCATACAACCTAGCTTCCAACCCAACTTTCAACCCGAGTTCCAACCCAACTTTCAACCCAACATACAACTCAATTTCCAACCCAACGTCCAACCCAACTTCCAACCCAACTTCCAACACAACCTTCAACCCAACTCCCAACCCGGCATACAACCTAGCTTCCAACCCAACTTTCAACCCGAGTTCCAACCCAACTTTCAACCCAACATACAACTCAATTTCCAACCCAACGTCCAACCCAACTTCCAACCCAACTTCCAACACAACCTTCAACCCAACTCCCAACCCGGCATACAACCTAGCTTCCAACCCAACTTTCAACCCGAGTTCCAACCCAACTTTCAACCCAACATACAACTCAATTTCCAACCCAACGTCCAACCCAACTTCCAACCCAACTTCCAACACAACCTTCAACCCAACTCCCAACCCGGCATACAACCTAGCTTCCAACCCAACTTTCAACCCGAGTTCCAACCCAACTTTCAACCCAACATACAACTCAATTTCCAACCCAACGTCCAACCCAACTTCCAACCCAACTTCCAACACAACCTTCAACCCAACTCCCAACCCGGCATACAACCTAGCTTCCAACCCAACTTTCAACCCGAGTTCCAACCCAACTTTCAACCCAACATACAACTCAATTTCCAACCCAACGTCCAACCCAACTTCCAACCCAACTTCCAACACAACCTTCAACCCAACTCCCAACCCGGCATACAACCTAGCTTCCAACCCAACTTTCAACCCGAGTTCCAACCCAACTTTCAACCCAACATACAACTCAATTTCCAACCCAACGTCCAACCCAACTTCCAACCCAACTTCCAACACAACCTTCAACCCAACTCCCAACCCGGCATACAACCTAGCTTCCAACCCAACTTTCAACCCGAGTTCCAACCCAACTTTCAACCCAACATACAACTCAATTTCCAACCCAACGTCCAACCCAACTTCCAACCCAACTTCCAACACAACCTTCAACCCAACTCCCAACCCGGCATACAACCTAGCTTCCAACCCAACTTTCAACCCGAGTTCCAACCCAACTTTCAACCCAACATACAACTCAATTTCCAACCCAACGTCCAACCCAATTTCCAACCCAACTTCCATGCCAACTTCCATCCCAACTTCCAACCGAACTTCCAACCCAACTTTCAACCCAACTTTCAACCCAACTTCCAACCCAACTTCCATGCCAACTTCCAACCCAACTTCCAACCCAACTTCCAACCCAACTTCCAACCCAGCTTCAAGCTCTGCTTCCAACCCAACTTTCAACCCGAGTTCCAACCCAACTTCCAACCCAACTTCCAAACCAACTTGCAACCCAACTTCCAACCCAATTTTTATACCAACTTCCAACCCAAGTTCCAACCCAATTTCCAACCCAACTTCCACTCCAACTTCAAACCCAATCTCCAACCCAACTTCCATTCCAACTTCCAACCCAACATCCAACCCAACTCCCATCCCAACTTGTATCCCAACGTCCAACCCAGTTTCCAACCCAACTTTCAGCCCAACATCCAACCCAACTTCCAACCCAACTTCCAACCCAACTTCCATCCCAACTTCCAGCCCAACTTCAAACCCAACTTCCATCCCAACTTCCATCCCAACATCCACCCAACTTCCAACCCAACTTCCAACCCAACTTCCAACCCAACTTCCAACGCAATTTCCAATCCAACATCCAACCCAACTTCCAACTAAGGGTGCACACATGTTCCAGGAACCGCGGTTCCAGAACCGCGGTTCCGGTTCTGGAACCGGAACCGCGGTTCCAGTTCCAAGATTCTGGAACCGTCCAGAAACCGCGGTTCCAAAGCCTAGGTATATGGAGGAGATAATGTGTGGAGAGGGGGGAGGTTTTAGGCTATTTTCTCTGATGTGGCACCCTTTGAGGCCATGTGAGTATTCCAATCAATTACCCATGTACAATTGAGGAGTGTTGAAGGTCTTTATCCTTGTATTTGTGGATAAAAAACATGATAGTGGTAGCCGATTATGCTTCATGTTCCTTGCGTACGAGAGGAACTTCTGTGGAACCGTGACTGGAACCGCGGTTCCATGAGGAACCGCGATTCTGGAACCGGAACCGCGGTTCCGGTTCCGAGCTGGAACCGGAACCGCGGTTCCGGTTCCATTCTCAGAACCGCGGTTCCGTACCGGTGTGTAGCCTTACTTCCAACCCAGCTTCTAACCAAGCTTCGAACCCAACTTCCATCCCAGCTTCCATCCCAACTTCCAACCCAACTTCCAACCCAACTTCCAACCAAACTTCCAACCCACGTTCCAACCCAACTTCCAACCCAGCTTCCAACCCAACTTTCAACCCAACTTCCAACCCAACCTCCCACCCAACTACCAACCCAACTCCCAACCCAACTTCCAACCCAACTTCCAACCCAACTTCCAACACAACTTCCACCCCAAAGTCCAACCCAGCATACAACCCAGCTTCCAACCCAACTTTCAACCCAACTTCCAACCCAACTTTCAACCCAACTTCCAACTCAACTTCCAACCCAACGTCCAACCCAACTTCCAACCCAACTTCCAACCCAGCTTCCAACCCAACTTCCACCCCAACGTCCAACCCAACTTCAAACCCAACCTTCATCCCAACTTCCATCCCAGCTTCCATCCCAACTTCAGACCCAACTTCCAACCCAACTTCCAACCCAACTTCCAACCGAGCTTCCAATCCAACTTTCATCCCAACTTCCATCCCAACATCCAACCCAACTTCCAACCCAACTTCTAACCCAACTTCCAACTCAACTTCCAACCCAACTTCCAACCCAACTTCCAAGCCAACTTCCAACCCAACTTCCAACCCAGCATCCAACCCAGCTTCCAACCCAACTTTCAACCCAACTTCCAACCCATGTTCCAACCCAACTTCCAGCCCAACTTCCAACACAGCTTCAAACCCAACTTCTAACCCAACTTCCAACCCAGCTTCCATCCCAACTTCCATCCCAACTTCCAACCCAACGTTCAACGCAACTTCCAACCCAACTTCAAACCCAACCTTCATCCCAACTTCCATCCAAACTTCCAAACCAAATTCCAACCCAACTTTCAATTCAACTTCCAACCCTTTTTCCAACTCAACTTCCAACCCAACTTCCAACCCAACTTGCAATCCAACTTCCAACCCAACTTTCAACCCAACTTGCAACCCAACGTCCAACCCAACTTTCTACCCTACTTTCAACCCATCTTCCAACCCAACTTTCAACCCAACTTCCAACCCAACTTCCAACCAAACTTCCAACCAAACTTCCAACCAACTTCCAACCAAACTTCCACCCCAACTTCCAAACCAACTTCCAACCCAACTTGTAACCCAAATTCCATCCCAACTTCCATCCCAACTTCAAACCCAACTTCCA
>SZWC01009259.1:76813-109349 GCA_023375785.1 Penium margaritaceum | reverse complement strand
GCACACACACACACACACACACACACACACACACACACACACACACACACACACACACACACACACACACACACACACACACACACACACATACATACACATGCACACGCACACATTGTCATATTTTAAAACGCGAAACTGTGCCAAATCCTCATTTCCATTTTTTGTCTAATGTTTGATGACAATGGTTACTCCGTAACCCAAAAAAGACAGAGCGAGGTATCTGAACCTCGATCACCATGCTCGATTGGCGACATGCTTCATTGATCGAGCATGGCGTCAAGGGTCATGTGACCGGCGCACGATCGTGACCGTCACTCCCTCACGAGATAGTGATAGAGCGATGGCCCTTATGTTTATGTTCTTTCAACGTGAAAGTCCCCTATTACGATTTAGGGTTTTGCATGTCTTGCACGGGCAGAGCTCGCGCAAAACATAAAACCACACATCATAAAAGGGGGTTTGCGCATTGAGATAAAAAAGGACATTGCTCCATCACAGTAGAGTGAAAACTCCCTTTTCAAATTTTCAACTCTTTTTCCACGTCACACAAACCAACCCTAGTTGCATGAAATGCATTCTGAAACCCAAACCCTAATTGCATTCGAGGTTGAGGATTTTTTACGCGGGCATCTGCAGGGCCCGCAGTAGTGGGGCCCAACACATACCCTTTCAATGCACAGGATTTCTTATTCCTCCCATGCAAACCCCCTCTAAAGCCCTCCCTCAAACAATCACATATACCTCAAAAGATGGGTTTGTAATTGTTTGACGATTATGATGACCTCACAATTCTGATGCTGCATTTCAGAGAGCGACTTTTAGGTACCAGACGTACACAAGTACCTCATCTTTCTGAGTGGGCATTTCTATCATCACACAAAGAGCCCATCGCTTCGCGAGACCGTGATATTCACTCCGACGGTCAAGGGCAAACCGGCCAACTGCCCCCACCTCCAGTGAATCTCCTTGAACCTTCTGACATCTCTGACCACTCGCACGACTCATGAAACAAGTGACACGACCTTTCAGTTGACTTCTTGATGCACCGGGACAAATCTAAAGATGCATCTCGCATCTTCACCGTCGATTCTCGAAGTCCCCTCACTTCTTGATAGACCTCAAATCCGACCACTCACAAAGCGACTCCCCACTCGTTGCTCGACAATCAACCCAACGACCCCGACTATGTCTCATTTGCAAGTCGACACTTGTAGATACATGTTCGATCATTTCGACACTTGTCATCAAAGTACACTTACCGCTAATTGTAAATTGCTCAAGTGTCCCAAATTCTAAATCGTGTTCTGCCTCACAACTTCTACCTGCTCACCATCTCTACTCCATTTGGCATAACACTTGGTATCAGAGTGCAATGGTGCTTGAGAGGCATCCAACTACTTTACCCATTCGAAGGACTACCTTGCACAAGCCATCAGCGCATCTCGCACGTCAGGATTTTGCAGACTTTGCAGTTTCAACGTGAGACGAGCGAGCGCAACTGACGACCAACAACGGGTCTTCGGCGATGACTTTGGCAATGGAGGAGTAGAACGTGCCGATGCACGGAAACCCCAAAGAGACAGCAAGTGTTGGCGTGGCAGGCCATGTAGCAGCTGGATCAACCCCTACGGCTCGGACAACCAATCCGGCCGCCGACCCAACGGCAGTAAACCAGCCGTCCCTACCAGCAACCTCAACGAAGACAGCAAGAACGACACGTGGCACGCGACAACAAGCACCTATCAACAAGGGACTGGCAAACCGAGTCTCCGCGCCCAAGGGGATCAACAGCCATCTCCTCCAACAACTCAACATCATGATGGAGGCTCTTTGCAATGCAAGTGCACGTCAAGCGGTACTCATCAAGAGGAATTCCCAACTCTCAAGCGAAACCAAACTTTTTCCTGCTCCATTAGAGCCGTTCCATCCTACAAAATCAAAAGGACCGATGGCTTGGATGTGGCTGACATGTTTGGAGGTGTTCTTCACCGCTGCTGGGATCAACGGCGATCAAAAGAAAAATGAACTCGCGGCTGCACTTTTGCGTGGCACGGTGCTAAGTTGGTGGTCTGATCTAAAGACCATCCAACGACAATTGAAGACTGGAGGGACATCATCAACAGCCAACGGCGCCCGTCTCATATCGCCACCCACGGGTGTTCTACCCGTGGAGCAGATCAACCCAGAGTGGCAAGACGCATTGACGCCACCAACCGACTAGAATGAATTCTCGTGCGAGATGCTCGCACGCTTTGGATGACTCAACAGTTTGACGCATGGTGTAAACTCCAGCGTCTCAGTCAGCACTCTTGCATGGCAGAGTGCACGCAGAGATTCCGCGAGATCATCACCGGAGCAAGGATCGCGCCTGACAAACTCTGTTTTCACTACAACAAGGGCCTTAAGCAAGACATCCGGCGAGCAACTGCCATTTTTGGCATCCAAAATGACTTGTCGCGGATGATCGCAGCAGCTGAAAAGATTCACAGTGCCGTCCATAACGCTCGGATCCAGCAATCCTACGGCTGCCGACCTCTTGGCCACAATTATCATGGGAACGAGAAAACCTCATCGGTGGACTCCTTGACTCCGATTGAAGTAGACACCATTGACCATAGAGAAACGCAAACCTGATACAACTGCCAAAAATTTAGGCACATCGCTCGCAACTGTCAGAGCAAGGAGCAGGAAAAAAAGGGTGGGAAGTCGCGTAAAAAAGAGTTAGGAAACGACAGAAGACAGGAGTAAAAGGCGCAACTCTTGTCCGTGAGGAGCAATCTGTGCCAAACGAATACCCATCAAAACGACGCCGCAATGGGTTTTTGAGATCGCAAAGTTCAACGAGGGGTACGAGGACGACCAACCGGCGATACTGCTAAAAGCATAGCCTTGAGGATGGAAAATTCGCACAATGGTACGGGCACTATTGGATGCAAAAGCTTCACACAGGTTCATGAGCAATGACATGGCCCGCAAATTGGGTTTGTAGACCGAACCAGGGGTATTTGAAGGAAACACCGTTGACAGAAGATTGCAAATACGCAGACTACAAGAACCACTAGGACTACAAGTGGGAGATCTACGGGATGTAACAGTCTGGAGGACTTGTCCAATGAGCGATCAAAAATCATCCTCTGACAAGATTTCCTATACTGGCACAATCCGCAGATCGACTAGAACAACAGCGACGTCTATGTGGAAATCGTCGGCGCCGAACGACAACTTTCGCATGTGGGTCGGAAGCCGACAACGGAAGCAATTGAGGTGGAAGCAGCAAAGGAAGCTGCGGCAGCCAAGAAGCGACAACCTATGCAGCCGATACCAGTCAACGTGGTCAAGTAGTGTATAAGACGAGGAGCTCGTGCGTGGCTTAGACATCTCGAGCCAATGGAAGAAGCAAAAGTGGCAACAACTGACTCATTATCACTCTCATCAGCCTCAGCAGCATCAACGAAGTTTGCAATGGTACCCGGAGAGTTTGCACCACTCATTTAAGAGTTTGCAAACGCCTTCCATTGCATCAAACTAAATCTGAGCAGCATACCTACAATTCAAGGAGCGTATCAGATGAGCGATCATGAGTTGACCGAGCTGGAAAAGCAACTCGATGAAATGCTCGGTCAAGAGTCGGTCATCCGCCCATCCACGTCACCATACGCCGCACCGGTAGTGTTTGTGAAAAAGAAACATTGTGAAATGCGGATGCACATGGACTATCGGGCGTTGAATGTCGACACCATCAAGAACCGCTACCCTCTTCCCCGAGCTGATGAACTTTTTTACCACCTTCGAGGGGATTGAATATTCAGAAAAATTGACTTACGCAGCTGATATCACCAGATACGCGTGGCAGATGCCGACATCAAGAAGACGGCGTTCCAAACTCGCTACGAGCACTTTGATTTCATGGTAATGCCGTTCGGATTGACCAATGCCCCGGAAACGTTCATGGCGGCAATGAACAACTTTTTGCAACCATACCTTGACGACATTTCATCGTGGTGTACCTCAACGACATTCTCGTGTACAGGCGCACCCTGGAGGAGTACGATGGACGTTTTCAAAAAGCTGTCAAACTTTTGTAACGAGAAAAAACTTCCAAAAAAATCCCAGTGCGACTTCGGTCGCCGTTCAATCGAGTTTTTGGGTCACGTCATCAAACGTAGGCGGACCACCATGGATCCAAAAAACGTTGCAGCAGTTACTGATAGGCCGACGGCAACCAATGTTCAAGAAGTTCTAATTTTCCTCGATGTCTGTAATTACTAACGTCGATTTGTACAGGATTACCCCCGAGTGTCAGCACCTCTTTCCGTCCTCACTTAAAAACAAAATGAGTGGCGGTGGGGAGACAACAAACAAGAAGTGTTCACTACTTTGAAAAACGCTCTGACCTTGACGCCAACCCTACGATTAGTCAATCCAATGGTCAACGACATCATGGCCATAGATGCATCAGACCAAGCCATCGGAAGAGTCTTCCTGTAAGACCACGGCAACAGCGAGCAACCGGTCGCCTACATGTCTCCAAAACTAGGATGACCAGAACTCAACTATGATGTAAACTAGATACAAATGCTCGCAATCATGAATCCATTCAAGACATGGGGGTGTTACCTGGAGAGCCGCCAATGCATCCTACGCACCGACATGTTGACATGGTGTGCCCCTTGCCATGAGTGCCGTTGATCTTACTCCCTGGTTAGACCACTGAGGAGTGATTAAACACCTTATCTGACTTTAGATGTGGATTCCTTGGAGTTTTAAATGCAGGATTGAGCTTTGAATTGCTCGATTTGAATGAGTATTCAGAAAGTTAGCCTACCGCGAAAATCAGGTGTTGGGCAGGTGGAATCTGGTACCCGCCATGGGTGGCGGGATAATCCACCGCGAGTGATCCGAGTTCGTTCCTCATGGGCTCCAAATGCACCAGGGGCATGAATGAGGTAACTATAAGGACCTACTTGACCAGGATGAAACTTTCCTTGACTTCTAGGCGAGGAAAGGTGCTCCAACAAAGGCATCGTCGCAGCGCCTCCCGTTCCCTAGCAATCAAGGCAAGGTGGGCAGCTCCACCAAGGGTTACTTCGACGGCCATAGCAAGGGCTCTACTGCTCCGTTTTGGATGTGCTTGGATGCTGTGGAAAGCTTAGACCACAGGCTATAACAATCTGGTTTAATCTCACTAATCTAATTAGCAAAAACGTGTTTCAATTCAGATCTAATGAATGCGACATGTTCTGCCCACTCACATCCGTGATCATTGTGTTCCACACTCGTCACCATTGGTGTCCATTGGCTGCTCAAACACTTGTAGCGTGCATTAGTGAGAGCTTGGCATCCTTGAGGGTGCCTCCACACCCACTAGTGCCAACAAAGGGTTATTGGCCCACGTGCCAATAAGGACCCTAGCTCTACAACTTTCACACTGCCGCCGCCCGCCATGGAAACAACTAAGCAGGAGAGCATCGGCACCGTCTTGAATTTTGACGGGAACATCTTCCCTTTGTGGAGGTGGCAGTTTGAGGTCTACCTTGATGACAAAGGCCTGCTTGAGCTGGTCAATGGTAAAGAGACCTTCCCTCCGAATACTGCGACGCCGGAGGAAGTGGACAAGTACAAGGAGCGCAACAGGAAGGTGCTGGCTTTGTTGGTGTTAGCGCTAGCCCCACTGCAGCGCGCGCTCATTCAAAGATGCACAGAGGCCACAGAGGCCTGGAAGAAGCTTTGCACCATCTATCAGTCCACCAACCTTGCTAACCAGCTCTTCATCTTCAAGAGGCTCGTCACCCTCCGAGCCAACGAAGGCGATGACATCATGGAGATCCTTCAGCGGATTGAGTCCCTCACTACCGAGTGCATAGCCACCGGATGGAAGGTCGACCCTCAGCTACAATCCATGATTCTCCTTCTAGCCTTGCCGGACAGTTGGAGTTCCATGATCACCATCGTAGGCAGCTGGTCCGCCGATGAGCTGAAAGACTCGAAGGTGGCTGAGTACGCATGCAATGAATGGATGCAGCGTGGTGGGAGAGAGAGCCGGGCAACGTCCCACCTATGCCGTCCGCCCTCAAGGTGGAGGGGGAGGCAAGAAGGGGAAGGGTACCAAGTAGGACACCAAGAGAGGTGACACCAAGGGGGAGTGCTACAACTATGGCAAAAAGGGCCACTACGCACGCGACTGCCCCAACAAGAAGTCGGACCAGCTTGGGAAGGGTGGGAAGAAGGATACCCAAGCCATGATGGCCAGTGAGTCTACCGACTTGACAGACCCGGAATTCATGGTGATTGACTCGGGATTAGGCCACCACACACAATGCAACC
Source organism: Penium margaritaceum (assembly GCA_023375785.1). Classification (NCBI taxonomy): domain Eukaryota; kingdom Viridiplantae; phylum Streptophyta; class Zygnematophyceae; order Desmidiales; family Peniaceae; genus Penium; species Penium margaritaceum. The sequence continues at coordinate 103,022 of SZWC01009259.1, read as the reverse complement.
AGGTGGCATTCATCACCTACGGCGCCACCAAGCGGCGCATGAGAGTGGCCAACAGCAAAACAAAATTGGCCACGGGTGAAGGCAATGCTTGCATTGAGTCCGTGGTGAACAGGAAATTCATTCCGTACACCATCTATGACGTGCTACACATGCCCAACTTTGGGAGAAACCTGCTGTCAGTGAGCCACCTTATGGACAAGGGGCTTGAGGTACTCTTAAAAGAAAAGAGGCCATCATCCGGAAGGAGGGGGATGAAGAGTTGATTGCACGTGGGAACAGGGAGGAGGACTTGTACATTCTTCATACCAAGGTTCTTGCCAATGCGGCGAGGACTGACGCCATCAACCTCGTGACGAAGGATAAATGAAACCTGGACCTATGGCATCGCCATTTCTACCACATTGCTCCCTCAACAGTGAGGGACATGGCCAAGAAAGAAATAGTGCGGGGTCTTCAGGTCAAGAGCCTTGACGCAACCAAGAATGCCGTGTGCGAGCCATGCATGGTGGGCAAGGCGACATGTCACCAGTTTGATGGCAAAGGGACATGTGTATCGGCGAAGTTGGAGGTGGTTCACACTGATGCGTGTTGACCATTTGAAGCTCCATCGGGGGCACTCGCTACTTCGTGACCTTCATCGACGATCACAGCCGCAAGCTCTACCTCTACATCATCAAGAGGAAGAGCTACAACCTGTCTTGCATGCAAGAGTTTGTGGCGGCAGTAGAGCGGCAAAGAGGCTTGAAGGTGAAGGCATTCCGGAGCAACAATGGCGGCGAGTACGAGGGCTGCTCGGCATGGATGAAGAGCAAGGGGATCGCGTGGCAGAGCACTATGCCACACTCTCCGTAGTAGAACAGCGTCACCGAGAGGGCAAACCGCACCATCCTCAACATGGTCCGGTCCATGTTGAGCGATGCCGGCCTCGCGCAACGGTACTCGGGCTAGGCGGCACGGACAGCGGCGTACATCATGAAAGTGACGCAGCCGAAGCCGCTAAAAGACGCGGAGTTCAAGGTGTGAAAGACGCCACAAGAAGTGGGGAGCGGGAGGAAGCCAACTGTGGCACACCTCCGCATGTTTGGTTGTGTTGCACATGCTATTGTGCAAGCACGGGAGGGGTAGGGTAAGCTAGACCCGCGGACTCGCAAGTGCATCTTCATCGGGTACGAGAGCGGGAGCAAGGCGTACTGGCTCTTCGACCCACGGAGGCAGCAGATCGTGAAGAGTCACAATGTCACATTCAACAAGGACAGCCGTTGGACGGAAAAGGACGCAAGTTTCTCCAAGCGGGGAGAGTGGCTGCCAGTCCTCGAGAGGGAGACGCCGGAGGCGTCTCCCTCTCGAGGGTGACGACAGAGGAGCTCCAACCAGCGAGAACCATCCGGGGGATGGGGAAGCGGCTGATTTGCATTCAGCCGAGTCAGACAAGGAGTCTGAAGCGCCGACAGCAGTGGAGCTGAAGACAGAGGCGGGGTGTGAGTCCGCATCTCCATGGTCCCCGAGAGAGGAGGAGCAGGCCAGCGGTGCGAGTGGCACCATGAGGGGGCAGCAGCAGCAGCAGCAGCAGCAGCGGTAGCAACAGTAGCAACCTTGAAGAAGCGGACGCGCAAGGAGGACGACAAAGAGATACGATGCCACGGAGGGCATCTGGACCGGGTTCGCTTGAGCATTCTTTGTGCAAGAGGAGCCCAAGACCGTCAAGGAGGCATTGCAGGGGAAGGATGGGGCTGAGTGGGAGGGAGCTATAAAATCTGAGCTCGCCTCCCATGAAGAGAATGGCACTTGGCAGCTGATAAATAGGCCGGAGGGCGCAAAAATCATCTGCTCCAAGTGGTTCTTAAAGAAGAAGCTTACCAAGGAGGGGAAAGTGGAGCACCACAACGTGCGGCTGGTTGCAAAGGGGTACGTCCAGCAAAAGGGTGAACACTACGATGAGACCTTCACACCGGTGGCAAAGTTTTCCTCCATCCGCTCCATCCTCTCGGTGGCGGCGGCGCGCGACTACAAAGTTCACCAAATGGACGTGAAAACCACGTTCCTCAACAACAACCTGGGCAAGGAGGTCCTCATGGAGGTGCCAGGGGGGATGGACGCACTGCCGGGGGAAGTGTGCCGTCATCGCAAGGTGATGTATGGGTTGAAGAAAGCGCCACTCATGTGGTACTTGAAAGTGGACGGCTTCATGGCCGAGCTTGACTTCAAGCGTTGCAAAGTGGATAAGAGCGTGTACGTTCAGAAGCAGCCAGGGTTACACCAGATCATGGTCCTTCACGTGGATGACCTCATCCTTGTGTAATCGGACATGGAGGAGTTGGTGAACCTGAAGCGGCAGCTGGGCGGTCGGTTCAAAATGACCCACATGGGCGAGCTCGAGTACTACTTCGGCGTCGCCATCAAAAGGGACCGCAAGGCACACACGCTAGAGATGAGACATGCAATATACGTGCAAGAGGTGCTCTACCACTACAACATGGAGGAGTGCAATCCCATCAACACACCCATGACTACCACATGTGAGCTGAGCTCGAGCATGGGGCCGAGCACTGATGAGGAGAAGGAGGAGATGGCAGGTGTGCCGTACCAGTCCGCGGTGGGGAGCATCATGTACGCCATGGTGGCGACGCGGCCCGACCTGGCCTTTACAGGGAACCAAGTGAGTCGCTATGTTGCTCACCCCGGACCGCTGCATTGGCAAGCGGTGAAGCGGATCCTTTGCTATCTCAAGGCGACAAAAACGTTGCGGCTCGTGTTTAGAGGAGGAGCGCGCGACGACTCCCTCGAGTTGGTCGGCTACTCCGTTGCCGACTGGGCTGGTGATGTGGATGAAAAGAAATCAACGTTGGGATACGTGTTTGTGCTTGATGGTGCAGCAGTTTCATGGGCAAGTCGAAAGCAGGACTGCGTGGCGCTGTCCAGCAACGAAGCGGAGTGCATCGCGCTCGCGGAAGCCGCAAAGGAGGCGATGTGGTTGCGGCGGCTGCTAAAGGAGATCAGTGTGCCGCAAAAGAAGCCGACAGTACTCAATGTCAACAACATGAGCCCAATCAGCCTTATCTAGAACCCGGTGCTGCACAGGATGACCAAGCACATTGAGATCCGGCACCATTACGCGTGGAACTTGGTGGCGAAGGGAGATGCGGCTATTGTGCATTATGGCACTAAGCGCATGCTTGCCGACGCCATGACCAAGGTAGAGCCCAAGGATAGGCACGATGCGAGCTGCATGGAGCTTGGTCTGCACTGTGAGAATTAAAAATGCTACAGGTTTGAAGGACAGGGCATCAAGGCTGCGGTTCAAGGGGGAGATTGTTGACATGGTGTGCCCCTTCGCATGAGTGCCGTTGATTGTACTCCCTGATTCAACCACTGAGGAATGATCAAAAACCTGATATGACTTTAGATTTTGCTTTCTTGGATTTTTCCGTGCAGGATTGAGATTTGAATCATTCAATTTGAGTGAGTATTCAGAAAGTTAGCCTAGCCTCAAAATCGGGTGTTGGACGGGTGGAATCTGGTACCCGCCATGGGTGGGGGGATAATCCACCGTCAGTGATCTGAGTTCGTTCTTAATGGACTCCAAATGCACCAGGGGCATGAATGAGGTAACTATAAGGACCTCCTTGACCAGGATGAAACTTTTCTTGACTTCTGGGCGAGGAAAGGCGCTCCAACGAAGACATTGTCGAAGCGTCTCCCGTTGCCTAGCGATCAAGGCAAGGTGGGCGGCTCCACCAAGGGTTATTTCGAAGGCCGTAGCAGGGGCCCTACTGCTCCGTTTTGGGCGTGCTTTGATGCGTTGGAAAGCTTGGATCACAAGCTATAAGGATCAGATCTAATCCCACTATGATATATAACAAAAACATGTTCCGATTCAGATNTCAGAAAGTTAGCCTAGCCTCAAAATCGGGTGTTGGACGGGTGGAATCTGGTACCCGCCATGGGTGGGGGGATAATCCACCGTCAGTGATCTGAGTTCGTTCTTAATGGACTCCAAATGCACCAGGGGCATGAATGAGGTAACTATAAGGACCTCCTTGACCAGGATGAAACTTTTCTTGACTTCTGGGCGAGGAAAGGCGCTCCAACGAAGACATTGTCGAAGCGTCTCCCGTTGCCTAGCGATCAAGGCAAGGTGGGCGGCTCCACCAAGGGTTATTTCGAAGGCCGTAGCAGGGGCCCTACTGCTCCGTTTTGGGCGTGCTTTGATGCGTTGGAAAGCTTGGATCACAAGCTATAAGGATCAGATCTAATCCCACTATGATATATAACAAAAACATGTTCCGATTCAGATCTACTGAATGCGACGTGTTCTGCCCACTCACATCCGTGATCCTTGTGCTCTACACTCTCCACCGTTGGTGTCCATTGGCTGCCCAAACACTGGTAGCATGCATGAGTGAGAGCTAGGCATCCTTGAGGGTGCCTCCACACCCACTAGTACCAACACAACCACCCTGCGCTGAAATATTTGAAGATGTAGCCGAATCTCAGTCGACGTCAAACCCGATGGATGGAGTTCCTTGAATCCGGGTTGGATATCGAGTATTGGCCAGGAAAAATCAATCCGGCGGATGCACTCATTCATCGACCAGATTAAATGGGTGAGGTGGCAACGCTACAGTTGCAGCAAGACCCATATCTCAAGTGGCTGTTCACACGAGGCTACGACGAGTACGGCGGATATGACAAGGCAAAATTCTGGTACGACGCACCCTATTGGTGACAATGGTTCACTCGCCAAGTGGTCGTTAGCCCGAACCACAAACTTGGATGTATGCTACTCAAAGAATACCACGACAAAGGACCGGGTGGATACTTTGGAGAGGACAAGACGCTGAAGAAGTTGGCAAAAAACTGCTGTTGGGAGTAGATGCAATTTGACGTGGTCGACATTTGCAAATCCTACGACACATGTCAACGACAAAAATCCCATCGCACACGGCCACCCGAACTTCTACAACCGCTCCCAATTCTGACAGAACCACGGGCTGACATCCCCATGGAATTCGTCATGGGATTATCAAGCAAGCCTGAGGGGTATGACGCAATCCTCGTGGTCATCGATAGGTTTTCCAAAATGTCCCACTTCGTCCCGACAACGACCACCTTCACCGCCGGGGGAACAGCACGGTTGTTTCTAAACAACATTGTACGGCTACACGGGGTTTTGAGAACCATCAAAAGTGAAAGACACAGTCGATTCACCGGCTGATTTTGGCACAAACTGATGACTCGCTACGGCACCAGAATTCAACTTTCAACGGCGTCTTATCCTCAAACCATCGGTGAAACCGAGCAAGAAAAACCACATACATGAACAACTTCTCCAAACACTATGCGAACCTCAGAAGACGGATTGGACACAACAACTCCGGACTGCCAAAATCGCATATAATTTGGCAGTTTACACTGTAATGGGTTAAACCCCGTTTGAAGTGGTGTATGAAAAAGTTCCCGCCACACCCGCTAGAATACAAAGTTGCAACCTCATCCCCATGGTCGATGTTCAACGACGAGACGTTACCACCATCTAGGAGGAGACACAACAACTCCTCGTAAAGGCACAAGCAACAATGAAGCAAGCAGCTGACCGACATTGCTACGACGAGCCGACTATTTGAAGCTCAATCCCTGATGGTTGGACCCCCTTGAGATCGAGCACATGTAAACCACCGTTGCTGCATGCCTAAAACTCCCTAACATTATGCAAGTTCATCTGGTGTTGCATGTAAGCCGGCTCAAGCATTGCCGAGACCCCGGAGAGAACTTCCATGAAAAAGATGGTCCTCTTCCACCTCCCATTCAAGTGGACGAAGACACGGAGTACATCATGGAGCACATCCTCGGCCATCGCCGATGAGGCAAGACGACAGAACATCTTGTCAAGTGGCACGGCTACGACGTTACGCACAACGGCTGGGAACCCTACGACAACCTCCGATACGTTGATCACCTAACCGACGGTTGTTACCGCCGTCACCGGGCCACATTTGTGCGCGCACAAGGACGTCGCAGCTAAAAGGAGGACAAGTGTTGCGTACCAGATTTACACCACTTCCTAATCTTTCTTAGTGGGCATTTGTGTTATCACAAAAACAGCCCATCGCGTCGCGAGATCGCGATGTTTACTCCGACGGTCGAGGGCAAACCAGCCAACCGTCCTCGCCTCCAATGAATCTTCCTGAACCTTCTAACATCTTCAACCATTCTCGCGAATCAATGATGGAAGTGTCACGAAATTTTGGTCGACTTCTCGACAGATCGAGACAAACCTGGATTTATAAAGATGCATCTTGCATCTTCACCGTCGATTCTCAAAGTCCCTCGACTTCGCGATGGACCTTTTGAATCCGACCACTCACGACGCAACTCCGCACGCATCGCTCGACAATCAACCCAACGACCCCGAATATGTCTCATTCGTAACTCAACACTTGTATATATGTATGTGTTTACGATCATTCCGATACCTATGATCGAAGAACACTTACTGCTAACTATAAACTACTCAAGTGTCCAAAACTCTAAATCGTGTTCTGCCTTGCAACTTCTACCTATTTCTCGTTCGGCATAACAGCGACGACATAGCATTTGAACGCTTTTTTATAACCATGAATGATTCTTTGAAGCTAAAATGTACTGGGCATGCCGTTCTAAATGTTGTATTTCCGGGCACAACCATTTAAAAGTTTGATATAGTCAGTATTGTTATGTGCCAGACGTGCACGAGTCCCTAATATTCTCGGGTGGGCATGTCTCTTATTACACAAACAGCCCTCCACATCGCAAAGACCGCGGTATTCACTCCGACGATCGAGGGCAAACTGGCCAACTGCCCGACCCGCAGTGGATATTCTTGAACCTTTTGACAGTTTTGACCACTCTTGCGAACCTACAAATAGAAGTATCACGGCCTATCAGTCGACTTCTCCACGCACCGAGATGAATCTGGATTTACAAAGATGCATCTCGCATCTTCACTGTCATTTCTTGAAGACCCCCAACTTCTCGACGGACCTTCTTGAATCCGACCACTCATGACGCAACTCCGCAGGCTTCGCTCGACAATCGACCCAACGACCCCGGTTATGCTTCATTCGTAACTCGACACTTGTATATATGTGTTTGATCATTTCAACACTTGTCATCGAAGTACACTTAGTGCTACTTATAAACTGCTTAAGTGTCCCAAATTCTAAATTTTTTTTTACCTTGTAACTTCTACCTGTTCACCATTTACGCCCAGTTTGGCGTAACACTTGGTATCAAAGCGCAGCGGTGCTGGAGAGGCATCTGACTCAAATACCGATCTGGAGGACTACCCCGCACAAGCCGTCAGTGTATCTCGCACATCATGACTTCATAGACCTCGCCACTACGACGTAAGGTGAGCGAGCGCAACCGCGTGGGAACCCGATGCCACCTACCGGATGAGGCCTGACCTACCATGTGTTGGTTATGTGACGGTGTTACATGATGACCTCTGGCCTCATTGCACAGTCACTTCACTAGTCAAGGTGACTGACCAGAGAGAGGTAACACTGCAGGGTGCATCATCGTGATGACATGACTGCACAACGAGCCACTGCCTTGGACTAACTTGTATGCTTTCTTGTTGGAAAACTCAGCCGGATGCTCACCCAAACCCAGGTCCTGCCGGTTTCTTAGCTCGTGATGCATCTGATAGGTTTTTCCCAAAAATGCAGTGGAGTGGTGGTTCGAGTCCACCACACTCGAGGGTAGCAAATGAGAGTGAGCTCTCTGCTCGCTTGCTCGCTTGCTCATACTCCTATCACCTCTATGACTCGTGACTGGTTCGTACTCACCCGTTCTAACTTCCACAAAATACATCCATGGCTTCTTCCTGCTCCTTGTACCATGTTTCGCATGTGCCCCTCTAACAACCATCAACTTGTCTAGTACATCAGCCTACTGGTATCAGAGCAACCCATGGAAGGACAACAAGTTGAGGCACGGTCCATAGATCTTGGGCCAATATAGTGGCTTGCATTCTCATTGTTGCACAACCATCCCGGAGCTAGTTGCGGCCTCGGTTCTTTCTTGGGCAGCACAAGAAAGGACAAGTACATGGCCCTCTCTTGGTAGGTAGGCCCTCTCCCTCCTGACCTCTCGTCTACCAAGAGGATTGAATCCCGGCATTCACTTGCATCCGACAATCCCTCTCCAAGGTTGCAGCTTTGCCTTTACACTCCACCTCTTCGCTTCTTTGACCCCTATGTGATACCCTCAACTCTTGACGGCGTTGTTTTGGAGTCTCCTCAACCGTCTTAGCACACTAGGCAGCCGCCACCCAATACAGTGAGCAAGTGAATCTGCCAACGAGGTACGGCCAGAGTACACAACACCCCCGCCAAACTCTGTTCACACTACAATAATGGCCTCAAGCGAGACATGCGGCGAGCAATCGCTATCTTCAGCATCCAGAACGAATTTGTGCAGCTGATCGCAGCAGCAGAAAGGATCCATGGCGCCGACTTCAACGCTCGAATCCAGGAATCCTATGGCTGGCGACATCCTAACCACAATCATCATGGGAATGGAAAAAACTAGTCGCCAGACTCCTCGACTCCGATGGAAGTGGACGCCGTCGACAAGGGAGACACACAAACCTGCCACAACTATGGAAAATTTGGGCACTTCGTCGCAATTGTCCGAGCAAGCAGCAGGCCAAAAAGGTGAGGACGTCGCAGAAAAATGAGTGCAGGACGGAAGCCAACAGCGGAAGTTGCAAAGGTGGAAGCACCTATGCAGCCAATACAGCTCAACGTGGCCAGGCACTATATACGACGAGGAGGTTGTGCGTGGCTCATACATCTGAGCCAATGAAAGAAGCGGAAGTGGAAGCAGCCGAATTATCATCGGGCTCATCAGCCTCATCGGCATCATCGAAGTTTGCGATGGTACCAAGGAGTTCCCATCCCTCATCGAAGAGTTTGGGAACTTCTTCCCCGACAAACTGCCAAAGACTTTATCTCCTCAGTGAACCGCATCGAACTGAAGCCAGGTTGCAGACCTACCATTCAAGGGGCCTATCGGATGAGCGACCACAAGCTGACCGAGTTGAAAAAGCAGCTCGACAAGATGCTCGGTCAGGGGTTCATCCACCCATCCACGTCACCATACGCCGCACCAGTACTATTCGTAAAAAAGAAAACTGGCAAGATGTGGATGTGCGTGGATTATCGTGCATTGAACAACGCTACTATGAAGAACAACTACCCTCTTACCCAAGTTGACAAATGTTTCGACCAACTCCGAGGGGCTTGAATTATCAGCATAATCAAGTTACGCAGCGGATATCAACAGATACACGTGGCAGACGTTGATATGAAGAAGACGGGGTTCCGAACTTGCTACGTGCACTTTGAGTTCACGGTCATGCCGTCTGGATTCACTAATATGCCGGTAATATTTATGGCAGCACTGTACAACACTTTCCGTCCGTACCTCGATGGTTTTGTCGTGGTATACCTCGACGACATTCAGGTGTACAGCCGCACCCCGGAGGAGCACGATGGACATCTTTGAAAAGTCCTCAAAGGTCTACATAGAGAGAAGTCTTTTGGGAAACTCTCGAAAACGACTCCGGTCATTATTCGATTGTGTTTTTGGGTTACGCCATCAACAGCGGACAGATCACCATGGATCCAAAAAAAAGTGGCAACAGTCGCTCATTGGCTGACGCTGACCAACGTTCAAGAAATTCAAGTTTTTCTTAGATTATGCAATTAACATCGGCAGTTTGTATGGAAATACGCCCGAGTGTCAATGCCTCTTTCCGACCTCACTCAAAAAGAAAGCGAGTTGCGGTGGGGAGACAGCAAACAAGAAGCGTTCACAGCTTTGCGGAACGCTCTGACCTCGGAGCCAACCCTACGATGTGCCAATCCAACGGTCGACAATGTCATGGCCACGGATGCGTCAGACCGAGCCATTGGCGTGACTCTTCTATAAAACTAGGGCAACGACAAAGAACCGGTCGTCTACATGTCTGAAAAACTGCAAGGACTCAATCTCAGCCGAATCTTAGTCGATGTCAAAGCCGATGGATGGAGTTCCTTGAATCCTAGTTTGACTACGAAATCGAGTACCGACAAGGCAAAATCAATCCAGCGGACGCACTCAGCCGCCGACCAAATTCTATGGGTGGCATTGGAAACGCTACAGTTACAGCGAGACCCGTACCTCGAGCGACTGTTTGCATGAGGCTGCGACCAGCACGACTGATGTGATGAAACAAAAATTCTGGTTCGATGCATCCTACTAGCGAGGACACTTCACTCGCCAAGTGGTCGTTTGCCCGAAAGACAAACTTGGCAGTATGTTGCTCGAAGAGTGCCACGATACCAGACCTGGTGGACACTTTGGAGAGGACAAGACGTTGAAGAAGGTGGCAAAAACCTATTGGTGGGACAAGATGCAATCCGACTTGGCCAACTTTTGCAAAACCTCCGACTCTTGTCAGGGACAAAAATCCCGTCCTACGAGGCCACTCGGACTTCTATAACCACTCACTGTTCCGACAGAACCGTGGGAAGACATCTCCATGGACTTTGTCCCAAGGTTACCAGTCACACCCGAGGGATGTGACTGAATCCTCGTTGCCGTCGACAAATTTTCCAATAAGTCCCACTTCATCCCGACGACGACCATCGTCACTACCAAGGGAATTGCACGGCTGTTTCTGAATGAAATCTTGACGCTACACGGCATATCAAGAACCATCACGAGCGACAGAGACTGTTGATTAACCAGCCGGTTTTGACGCAAAGTAATGACTCGCTACGGTAGCAGAATTCAACATTCAACGGTGTTCCATCCTCAAACCGATGGTCAAACCGAGCGGACAATCAAACAGCTTCTCCTAACACTGTGCGAACCTCACAGGACGGATTGGGCAAAAAACTCCCGACCGCCAAAATTGCATATGATTTGACAGTTTCCACCTGTAGCGTGGCAGTGCCATGCCGACCGGTCGAAGGAGCCACGTGGCTTGAGCAGGGTCACCTGGAGCTGTGGACAATGAGACGGGATGGCTTGAGGGTCGGAGACCCTCAAGCACCGCGGTTTTGGCCTAGTTGGCCAAGGATTCCATTGAATCTATTACATTGGTATCAGACCTCGAGGGCTTGAATCCCACGTTGGGATTACTGGAGATGCCGAGGCGGCTCTCACTCCTAACAAGGGGGGGAGTGTAGCATGGCAGTGCCACGCTGACCGGTCGAAGGAGCCACGTGGCTTGAGCAGGGTCACCTTGGACTGTGGGCGGTGAGACGGGATGGCTTGAGGGTCGGGGACCCTCAAGCACCGCGGTTTTGGCCTAGGATTAAGGCAAAGGATTCCGTTGAATCTGTTACACCACCGCAACAGGTAATACTCTATTTGAAGTGGTGTATGGCAAACTTCCCGCCACACCATCTGGACTATGAAGTGGCAGCAACATCCAAGCGGTCGACGTTCAATGCCAAGACTTCACCACCATTTACGAGGAAACCATCGCAAAGACACAAGCAATAATGAAGCGAGCAGTTCACCGACATTGTAGTGACGACATCTTTGCCGCTGGCAACAAAGTCCTCCTCATCTTGGCAAACATCAAGTTGCGCGGATCTGAATGTTTGAAGCTCAAACACCGATGGTTGGGACCATTTGAGATCGAGCACATGCAAACCCCCGTGGTTGTACGACTCAAACTTCCCGACACTATGCAAGTTCATCCGGTGTTCCATGTCAGCAGACTCAACCACTACCGAGACCCCTGAGCGAACTTCCCTGGCAGAGATGTCCCTCCTCCGCCTCCCGTTCAAGTAGACAAAGACACGGAGTACGTCATCGAGGACATCCTCGGTAATTGATAACGAGGCAAGACGACAGAATATCTCATCAAAATGGCACGGTTACGACGCCGCGCATAACAGCTGGGAACCCTACGACAACTTCCGAGACATCGATCATCTCATCGACGGCTACTACTGGTGACATCAAGCCACATATGTATGCGAGCTGGGACGTCGCGGCTCAAAGGGGTTGAGTTTTTACGTACCAGACGTATACGAGTCCCTTATCTTCCCGAGTGGGCATTTCTGTTATCACACAAATAGCCCATCGCCTCGCAAAGACCACGATATTCACTCTGACAGTCGAGGACAAACTGGCCAACTATCACACCTGCAATGGATATCTTGAACCTTCCGACAGTTTCGACCACTCTCGCGGACGTATGAACAAATTTATCACAACCTTTTGGTCAACTTCTTAACGCACTGAGACGAATCTGGATTTATGAAGATGCATCTTGCATCTTCACCGTCAATTCTTGAAGACCCCCCGACTTCTCGTCGGAAATTCTCGAATCCGACCACTCACAATGCGACTCCGCACGCGTCGCTTGATAATGGACCCAACGACCCCGATTATGATTCATTCGTAACTCGTCACTTATACATATGTACAATCATTTTGACACTTACGGCTAATTATGAATTGCTCAAGTGACCCAAATTCTAAAGGGTGTTTTGCCTCTCAACTTCTACCTGTTCACCATCTAAGCTGCTTTTCGGCGCAGCAGGTATCTAGTCTGTCGGTCCTTTTCCTCGGCTAGATCATGTAGTTACCTGGAAACTTCCTAGGCTGAGTGTGTGAGAGCAAGCAATCACGTGCGAGAACCACACGACGCCATGGATGCGGAAAGCTTGCCTTCGTTAGCTCGGGCACAACCAAAAGGCGAAGACTGGGGGGGGGGAGCGAGCGAGACTTAACAACCGGTGAGCGTGCACTCGCCACGGGCATCACACCCAAGCGAGCCACACCGCCACCCGGGGGTCGAGCCCGACCGCTCGGCATAAAACCGAACGGTGGCTACTCACTAATACATGGGCAAACCTGGCATGGTGGCCCCCTGAGGATCAACACCCGGATAATGCAGCTCCCCCACAAAACACTCAAGGCAAAGCAACATGAAGCAGGGCACGGCAGGAAAATGTACGGGCCCTAGCATCAACCGCATCACAACATCATAGAGAATCATGGAGAGTCAGACAACGGCCACGCGTGTGTCAAGAGACGTCACGGGGTCAAGCACCAGCAGCATCATGAGGAATTCCATGGCTTCTGACAGAGTTGACACGCATGTTGCTTCCCAAGGTAGGGCCATTGTCACTCAATCTGTACAAGTGTGTGCATAGTGTGTGGAGGTAAGAGGGCACAGAGTCGTGAGTGGTCAACGAACTTCAACACTCCCCCATGACCCGTAGACAACCAACCCATACACATGAGAGCACCACAAGAGGAATCACGAGAGGTGACAGAGACATACTGGATTCAATCAGCCTGGATCATGTGGACAGACGAGACCAATAGAGTGAACAGCACTTTTGAACACATTACGACTGAGGGCCTTTGTGAGGAAGTCAGCTCTCTGAGACCTTGTATCCACCCAAGCAACCTGGACAATGCCAGCAACAATGCACTTGCGAAAAAAATGGTGCTCCACATTGATGTGCTTGGTGCGTGAATGATGCGTGCCTATGTTTTCAGATATAGGCTTTGTGCTTTGGTTATCACAGCGGAGAGTGATGCAACGGATGGGTACACGCAGTTGCTGCAGCAAACGACACAGCCAGACAGCCTCACATGTGCCTGCACCAAGAGCAACATACTCAGCCTCAACGGTGCTGCGAGCAACACACCCTTGTTTGCCACTTTTCCAAGAGACTGCAGTGCCATCGATAAGAAAGATGTAGCTCGTTTGACTGCGAGCATCAGAGTCGTGCACCCAGTCACTTTCTGTGAAGTCGTCAACCACGACTGAGGGCTGTGCACGAAACTACAATCTGATGCGGGGGGTGGAGATGGCGTAGCGCACTACCCGTAATGCTGCCTCAAGATGGCGCTCATGGGGACACTGGGAGAACTGGGAAAGAAATTTCACGCCAAATGCCACATCAGAATGAGTGGTTGTGGCAAGGTACATCAAAGAGCCAATGACACGGAGGTAATTGGTCACATCGACCGTCTCCCCCAGTGTGGACACTTCCCAAGACTTCACTAAGGACTGACCAGCGGGTGTCATGGGAGTGGACGCAGTGGGGATGGATGTGAGGAGTGGGGCAAATTGCTCCACCAGGCTGCGGACGTATGCAGCCTGGTGGACATGCAAGGTGCGGCGCTCACGGTCTCGCTCCAACTCCATGCCAAGAAAGACTCGAGCCGGACCAAGATCCTTCATCTTGTATGTCGCCTGAAGCAGAGCCTTGGCTGCCGTGACAGAGGCAGCGTCAGGAGAGGCAATGAGGAGATCATCCACGTAGACAAGGGTGGCGACAAGTGGCTTGGTGGGTCCACTGAGGAACAGTGCGGGGTCCATTGTACTCCGTCTGTAGCCTCCTTTCTCAAGGGTCGCTATGATCTCTTGCTTCCATCACCGTGGGGACTGTTTCACGCCATAGAGGGCCTTGCGCAAGCGCCATACCCGGTTTGTTCCATCCGAGAAGCCAGGTGGCTGCTCCATGTAGATCTCCTCATCCAATCTACCGTGGAGGAAGGCATTGTTGACATCCATCTGCTCAAGCTCCCAGTCATGTTGAGCAACCGGGCCCAAGAGAACCCTGGCCGTGGTGTAGCGACCAACTGCGGCGAAGGTCTTGTCGAATTCAACACCAGGGATCTGAGAGAACCCTTTTGCGGTGAGACGTGCCTTGTACCGTTCAACTGTGCTGTCAGGGTTCAGTTTGTGATGGTACACCCACTTGGCCGCAACTTCCTTGCGACCCGGTGGGAGGTCGACAAGCTCATACACACTGTGCTTAGAAAATGCATCAAGCTCGGCCTTCATGGCCGTCTCCCACAATGATGAGTCGAAGGCCGTGTGTGCTGCCTGCACAGTCACGGGCTCAAGTGGCAGAGGGGAAAGTCTAGCAGCAGCAAAGCACAACGCAACATACCCAGCCACTGATGAGGACAGGGCTGAGTGGAACTCCTCCTCAACAAGAGAGTACCCAAGAGCGGTGCTGGGATGGATGACGGACGCTGTAGTGGACAGAGCAGAGGTGACAAGACCGAGGGCACGGAGACCAGGGTCACCAGAGACCACTGGATGAGACTGAGAAGGGAGTGCCCGGAGACGCCCGCCACGAGTGTAGGGCGACACCGGCAAAATGGACAGTGCACGCACGGAGGAGGAAGGAGAATCAGGACGCGACTGCACAAACGGAGGCGGGGAGGCCGCAGTGTCAGTTTGCGGAGAGAGAACGAGTGGCGGAGAAACAGCGCCAGTTGGGGGTACAGAGGATGCAGGCATGACAGCATCAGGAGAGGGAGGAGATGGCCGAAGAGAAGGCGCGGTCAGAGGAACAGATGACACAAGGGGTGAAGAGGACTGAGAGGGAGATACGGGCAAGGCCAAACTCGGCTCAGAGGACGAGGCGACAGAGGGCGGCGAGGGACGTCCATAGGGGAGACAAGAAGGCCCAGAGGGAAGAGGACCACCCCCACCCCGAAAGGGCGAAGAGAGAGACATACCAAAGTGGGGGGAGTCACGTTCAAACAGGTGTTCAAAGAAGAGAGCATCACGAGACTCAATGACACGGCTTTGGGAGGGGTCCCAGAAGCGCCATGCTTTGGAGAAGGGAGAGATGCCCAAAAAGAGGCAGAGACGACCGCGGGGGAACAGCTTGCCGTCGTGTTGGTCCGTGGGGACCCACACAGAGGCAAGACACCCCCAGACGGTGGCGAGACGTAGGTCTGCCCGCCGACCAGTCCAGCGTTTGAAGGGGGTGACAGAGTGAGGAAGGGGACCATAAGGGACACGGTTCTAGACCCACATGATGTAGGACATGGCCTCAAAGGCAAAGAGGGGGGGTTTCTTGGAGGCAGAGAGGAGGGAGCGCACACCATCAGCGAGGGTGCAATTCCAACACTCAGAGACACCATTTTGCTGAGGGGTGTATGGAGCGGAGGATTCCACCCGGACACCACGAGAGGACAGGAAACGAGAGGTGGGACCAAAGAACTCACCACCGCGGTCGTTGCGAAAGACACGGAAGGGTCTGTTGCAGGCACGTTCAGCTTGCGTGAGCCAGGACTCAAGAACATCAGTGACATCACTTTTGTGGCGAAGGGCAAAGACCCAACGGTAGCAAGAGAAGTCATCCGTCAAGCATTGGACATAACGACCAAGGCCGCCAAGGAAGTCATGGGGTAACCGGCCCATGACGTCAGCATGCACGAGGTCAAGAGGGTGAGCAGTGGTGGATTCAGAGGTGGAGAAAGGGGAATGGTGCAACTTGCCACTGGCACAGTCAAAACAGGTGGACGTGCAGGGAGGAGCAAACGTGGCAGTTTGAAGGG
This sequence comes from Penium margaritaceum, assembly GCA_023375785.1. NCBI lineage: Eukaryota > Viridiplantae > Streptophyta > Zygnematophyceae > Desmidiales > Peniaceae > Penium > Penium margaritaceum. The sequence goes on along the minus strand of SZWC01009259.1, from coordinate 86,651 downwards.
CAAGGGTAGGCCGAAGGCAAAGAAGGTGCTCTATGGCAGCAGTGTGAATGTGGCAGAGGCGACGATGCAGAAGGTCAGTGTGTTCGGGGGACAAGGATGGGGCAACGTGAACGAGAGCATAGCTAGCGGAAGATGAGGGCAACGTGAGCGGGACACGGAGCAGTCCATCACATTGCACACCACAAAGAACAACGCGGCCAGACGAGCGCACAGTAATCGAGGCAAGGCCACGGCTGGAGGAGAATTCCATGCCTTGATCGTCAAGGGTGGTCATAGAGAGAAGACTGACTTCAAGGTCAGGCACGTACAAGACGTCACGAAGGTAGACAGTGCCACCGGGACTGACAAAGCGGACAACACCAACACCCTGAACAGGGAGCAGCTGGCCGGAGCCAGTGCGCAGAGAGCGAACCGAATGAACAGGACCAAGAGAGACAAAGGAAGAACGACAAGAGGTCATGTGATGTGTGGCCCCGGAGTCAATGATCCAGAGGCCGAACGAGGCACGAGTGGATGGAAGAACAAGACAGACAGCAACGGTGCCACGGGCAGTGAGAGAGGAAGAGCAACCAAGACGTGTGGGGAACATGTGTGATTGCCACTCTTCAACCCAGGCACAATCATCAGGCAAGTCCCCCTGAACACGACCAGAGGAAGCACCACGAAGAGTGATCTCAGACTCACAAACAGACACGGGGGACTGGCCACTCACACTCTCACCTCCCTGAGAGCAAAGATGAAGGAGCTCTGCCAGCCGACGCTCAAGGGTGCGCTCCTCGTCACGGCGATCAGAGGAGCGATCCGAGGAACGGTCGGAGGAGCGGTCAGAGTACTGCCCGTCGTCACGAGACCAGTGGGGTACGTGGTAGTGAGAGGACGGGGGGTCGTAGCACGCAGGGCCAGATGGGGGAGGAATCCAACCCCAGGGACTGGGTTCTGGAGGTGTCGGGTGAAGGGGGACAGAGGTTGTGGAAAGCGCAGGGGCAATGGAGGACGATGAGGAGGAGCCCACTGTCACGGCAGCTGCGACGGAGGAGGCAGTAGCACCGGTGCGTGCCTAGTGGGCTTGCATGGAGGAGGCTAGGCGGGCATCGTCGCGCGGGGCAGGAAATTTTGGTGCAGAGTGACTAGAAGCGCCACAGTTCCAACAAGTGACGTCAGCAACAGTGGGGGCCGAGTGCTTGCCACCGCAACCACCCCCACGGCCCTTGCCCCCGCGACCGCCACCACGAGTGGACCCACCACCACTACCCCGGGAGGGGCCCTTAGTGGAGTGCGCTGCTGCCTAGGACAAGGACGAGGGAGAGGAAGCTGTAGCAGAAGAGGAAGAGGAGGAAGTGGTGACAGCAGCCAATGCAACACGATGCATGCGCTTGTTCTACAAGGCATTCCACCAGTCGGTGAGACGCAAGGCAATGAAGTCAAAGAGGAGGCCGATCCCAGGTGGGGAATCAGCAGGAACAGGTGCAGAGGCAAGGCGCTCAAGTTCTGCCTGAGAGACGTGTAGATACAAGTCAGACAGCTCTGGAATGAGGCCAGCAACGATGGAGAGGCAAGCGGAGAGAAGACCGGGGGCGGCCCTGCCAAGGTCGCGCAGCAAGGGCAAGCTGCGTGCCCAATACTCATCTGCTGTCTCATCAGCCCGCATCCGCAAGGTGTTGAATTGCACCGTGAGGGCGCTCTGGGCAGCGTGCCCAGTCACTGTTTTGCGGCAGCGAATTAGAGCGTAGGCGCTGATAGAGTTAGCTAGCGTGCCGCAGATAGGGTCTACATTGTACGTACCAATGTCGTCGAGAAGACTTTCTGGGCCTGCGTTGATGAGTGCCTGCACAACGCGAGCAACCTCTGCAGGCTGTGGCACAAACGGTAACTTTGCAGGCAAGTAGTACTCCCAGAGGAGCTCACCTTGTGCCCACGCACTGAAGCGAGTCTCCCAAAATGAGAACGTGAGCTTGGAGGTGAACTGTGGTGGTGGAGTTTCAAAGTCTTTTTGCTGAGTTGGGGGCAGAGGATGGGCAAAGGCTGCTGCGGATAGAGAGGGAGAGGAAGAGTTGGCAACAACACCACCAAGAGGAGCAGACGAGTCCGCTGAGCCAGATTCTGTGGTGGGTAGAACTGTGGCAAAAGTGGGAATTGCACGCAGTTGCTCAATGACTAGTGTGGCTACTGTAGCAGCTAGCTCGCGCTGCGCTTCATGCCCTCGGTGAAGCTCATCTTCAACTTTGCGGAGCTCTGCTTGCGCCTCACTAAGAGCGGCCTAGAGGGCCTCTATAGTCTGCTCCGGTGCAGGCATGATGAAGGGGGAAACCGGAACTGAGAGTGGAATGAGAAAAGAGTGCAAGGAGAGCAAGGAGTCAAAGGGAATACAAGCCTCATCGAACTAGTGACATGGGAGAAGAGTGAAGAGCGGTGTGACAACAGCTGCAGCTGAGGAGAACAGGACCGCCACCCAGCGTGCAACCGCCACGGTAAGACATAGCAGTCCCGTCACAGTGGCTCCAACGACTACAGCAGAGGCCGATGCCACAAGAACGCCGGTGGCAATGGGTGATGTTGTGTCACGAGGAGCACTAGTGGGCGTCAGTACTGCCATGGCGGTGGATGCTCGGATGGAGCCGACGGAGCTGGAAGTAGCATCTGCTGCGGTGGAGGCTGCCGTGGCGATAGATGATGCTACTACTGTAACCTGTATGGCAATGTTGGAGGCAGCACCGGCCAGCAGAGTGAGAGAGGCAGCTGTCTATGCGTATGCCTCAGTTGCCCGGCCGACGGCAGTCTGTGCGGGTGCATGGCAGGCCCTGACTGATGCTGCGAAGGTGGCTACGGCACCAGCCGCTGCGTCAAGGATGGCGCCTGTCAAACCGATTGAGTCTGTATGCACGGGAAGGACAGGGATGACACCAGGGACTTCGGGTGCAGTGGATACTTCGGTAGATCCTGCTGCGATAGGAGGAGCAGGAGTAGGTGCAGCTGCAGGTTCAGGGGGTTGAGAGCTGCTAGAGGGTTACATTCTTGGGGACAAGGGCGGTGACGGTGGGAGATCGTCTTAGGTGTAGACTTGGCGATCAATTTCCTCCCTTTCACGCTCTGCTGCGGCGTGAATGTCCTCCTACGAGTAGGTGTGGTCGAGCATACGCACCCACAGGGGGTGTCGTCGTCATCCGCCAGTGTGAAGGCCGAGCGAGATGCTGCCACAGCTGGGATGCCCGCAGAAAGCAAACCACACGAGCTACAGGGAGAAAGGAGGTGCTGATGCACAAGGAGATGGTGCGACGCACGGTGGAGATGCACCGTATCCGAGGATTGAGTGGGCCGTGCGTACGCCAAGCCGGGCCGGCTGCTGGAGGTTAGAGATGTATGCGGCCTACCTGGCTTGAGGAGAACAATTGCTGGAAGAGATGAGGCGTGCTGAGACCTGCAAAGACTTGCGGTTAGTGGCATCAACGACAATGGAGAGCAACCGCAGGCGGTTGCAGCAGTTGCGGCCTTAGACCCGCAACGGGCTGTCAAGGGCAGCCGAGAACGACCGAGAGAGACGAGGTCCGGACCCACTAACCGATAGCCGAGAATGGCCTAGTGGTAGGTGCTTGAGACTGGCCGAGAGTGGCCTAGAGTGCTCTGACCAACTGAGGGAGCAAAGAGATCCGCGGGAACGTCCGTGGGCGAGAGAACGGACGGTCTGTTGCGGGCGTAGCTCAGACAAGCACCGTGGAACGGGGTGGAGTTGCAATTCAGCGCCGAGTAGATGAGAAGCAAAGACCCGCTGTTGAGGTGAGGTCGGGTGGCCGAGAGTGGCTTGGTTATGCGACGAAGCTAGTGACCAGGATCGAGTAGCGGTGGGCCTCACACCGCTCTGATACCAGTAGTTACCTGGAAACTTCCTAGGCTGAGTGTGTTAGAGCAAGCAATCACGTGCGAGAGCCACACGACGCCATGGATGCGGAAAGCTTGCCTTCATTAGCTCGGGCACAACCAAAAGACGAAGAGTGGGGGGGGGAGCGAGCGAGACTTAACAACCGGTGAGCGTACACTCGCCACGGGCATCACACCCAAGTGAGCCACACCGCCACCCGGGGGTCGAGCCCGACCGCTCGGCATAAAACCGAACGGTGGCTACTCACTAATACACGGGCAAACCCGGCATGGTGGCCCCCTAAGGATCAGCACCCGGATAATGCAGCTCCCCCACAAAACACTCAAGGCAAAGCAACATGATGCAGGGCACGGCAGGAAAATGTACGGGCCCTAGCATCAACCGCATCACAGCATCATAGAGAATCATGGAGAGTCAGACAACGGCCACGCGTGTGTCAAGAGACGCCCCGGGGTTAAGCAGCAGCAGCATCATGAGGACGTCCATGATTTCTGACAGAGCTGACACGCCTGTTGCTTCCCAAGGTAGGGCCATTGTCACTCAATCTGTACAAGTGTGTGCATAGTGTGTGGAGGTAAGAGGGCACAGAGTTGTGAGTGGTCAACAAAATTCAACAGATCACCCTCATTTTCGGCCGACCATGTCTCAGACGCCCCCATTCTGAGAACAAATGACTAGGTGGCCCCATTCAAAAAACTTCTGGCTAGGTCGCCCCCATTCTATTATTTGTTTCCCAACTTACCCCCATCCTGAGAAACATGGCTACGTTGCCCCCATTTTTTCAACGAATTCTAGAGGGTTTGGGGTTAGCGATGTCGACATCGCTAGCCGACCACTCTGTCGCTTAAACAACGTAACGGGACCCTGATTTTGTTGCTTGACATCTTGTTTTAGGGTCGTTGTTTATCTACGTTTTCATGTCGGGTTTTTTGTTGCAAACAGTATGTAAATGATTGGTGCATTTGACACAGTATGACATGGCATCGCTTACATCATTCGTAGAAGCCCATTGGTTGAGTGGGGATGTCCACGCCGAAAGTGGACGACGGCCCAATGGGACAACGTACCCCCACCCGGGAGGATGTGGGACCATGTGTCGCAGGACTGTGTCATGTTGCCACCGATGCACGGTTAATGCGTGTAGCCCGTTTCCACGTGGACACGGGCAGTTTAATTCTGCTCGTCCGACGTTGCAGCAGCACGCTCCAAAACATAGGACAAGTAATCGGACCGGGTTTGCGTCTCAAACGTTGCCAAGCACCAATGAAGAGTTCCAGAGTCAAACATGTTTGTTGTATTGGTTTGCACTACAAACAGGTATGATCGTGTGTACTTAAAGTGCTTCTCAGTCAGTCCACTTACGAACAAGTGTTATCGCGCCGTCCAGATAACATGATAGCCCACTTTCGCGTGTGTGACTACTTCGATGACCGCATACAAGGCTTTGGCGTCCGTGGTTGGGTCTCGGGCCACCGTGTCCCAAATACGTCGCAGGTCCCACTTCGTTCTGCGTGCCGGGTTCCTGTCCGACTGGGTCGGGGTGCACTTATCCCCATCCACGTATGAAGACACCGTGCAGCTGTTCGACTTACTCGGCATGCGAGCACGGAATAGCCATTGGCATCCATCACTTTTGCGGTTTCGACAGTGGACGACAATTTTGTCGAGTTCAGACCTCTCCCACTTGAGAGGGAAACGCTGCTGGACTGCGTAATCTTCAATGGCGCAGCGGCACTCCTCCATCGTCTGAAATTCCATACCACCCGGGAACATCGCACCATCACTGTCGTCATCCTCATCCGAGGGGCCTGCAGAACAACACCAGCGACAAAATCAGACTACGTGTTCATACATGCGGGATTGCGGAAGCACACACCAAGGACAAGGGCTTACGATTGTGCGAGGGTACTATGGGCTTGCGAGGTGGGCATTGTTCATTACGCAACTTCCCATTAAGTGTCGTAGCAAGCCCTCCTAGCAGACACTAAAGACCAAAAATTGCACGGGCCACGACGGGAGACGAAGCGGAGGGTAGTACCCTTCGGGACGAACCCACACTGCTTTACCACCTTTGTACGTGTCGGGTCCCGGGTCGGGGGATCCGGGGGTCATAGATGCCAACAATTCAGCTTCTTCCTACTTCTCCCATTCGTCGCGCTCTCTCATGTCGTCATCCCACTCAGCAAATGAGCGCACGTGCATGGGGTCGACAAAGTCGACCGTTGGGTTGGCAGATAGGGGATCAAGGTAGTGGGGGCCAAGCGACAGTTGCATGCGAACGCTACGTGTGCCGTAGACGGTGTACCGAGCTTCGCTTGGCGAACCAAGCGAAGTTGAGGCCGCCATGCAGCCAGAATGAGGGCATGTTGGATAGAAAATCGAGAATGAAATATGTACCATGCCCCCATGACACTGACTTATTGGGTGTGAGGATGCCAGCCAGGGCCATGGGAACGACGCGAGAGTGGGACGGGCGTCCAGCCTGCCTAGGCGAGAACAATGCAACATGCAATGTAGAATGACGGACGTGGGCAACCCCTCCCAGCTGCAGGCCGCGGAGTAACCTGACCCGGGTGCAGTCATCCACGGTTGGAGGTAGAGGGGGAGGGGGGGACGTTTAGCATGCTGGACCGTAGGCGTCCTCGTATTGGTCATGACCCATGCCATCATGGCCTTAATGCACGTAGACTGGATTCATTGACGATTTTAAGGTGTTGTTTTCATACGTACGCCGGTCTAACTGTCAATGCATTGGTCGACTAAGGAAACTTGCGAAGTAGACGTCGTGAAAGGAGATGGCAAGCGAAGGCCCACTTCTAGGAAGCTGTGCAGAAGTTAATGTGGGACGTCAACTCCGTAACTTGTAAACATCCCGTCGAATTCAGCGACGAAGTCTGGATAGCGGACACGGCGGACTTGGTGTCCGGAACGATGTACGACAGGTTTCGATTGAAACTGATTTTCAGCGAAATGCAATCTGATATGTTATTGTCAGAGTGCCCCTAATTTTTAAAGTGGGGGCAAGACTTCGATAATGGGCTTCCTAGCCATGATTCCTCGGAGCACCAAAAGTGGGGGTGACCTGGCTAGAACTTTCCGAAATGGGGGTTACCTAGTTGTTTTTGTCAGAATGGGGGCGTCTCAGACATGCCGGAGCAAGAATGGGGGCAACTTACAAAGTCGCCCCCTTTTCCTTCACCGTGGTTATTCATAGTAGTGTGGAAGCATTCGCCGCCGGGATAGATTCTTGCACGTACTGCACGGTCATTGCACGTGTTGCACATGTCGAATGCATTTCCCCTCTTGAACACAGACGATCAGTGGTTGGTACGCGTAAAGTTAACCAAGGACACGGCTCGAAACGAGCAAGTAAGCATTTTCCAATACATTCGGAAGCCACGTTGCACATTCCTAGTGCTGCGAAATATGTTCACGCTACTGTGGATTTGTGGGGTAAAAGTTAACTCCCCCCGCATCCCCCCTTTCCATCCCCCCTCTTTTGTTTCCGCCCCAACTCGCTTGGGCGGTTGCCGACAAGGTCAGTGTTGCAAAAACGCCTCTACGGGAGGAAAGTGCAATTTTAGCAATGTTTTGAAAAGGGCATGCAAAAACGTCACTTTTTTAATGCAGCACACAATAGGGTCAAGGTACCAAATACTCTGGTGCCCATCGTTTCGCCAGATTTAGCAGCGGTGTCCATAGTCGAAATCGACATGACAGCGGTGCCCATGTTTTCGAATATCCGTTCGAAAACGGAATTCGACTTCGCTCTCGAGGCCGGCGACTGCCGACCTCGAGAGCGAAATCGGCGACTTCTGACACCGGCCGAGCCGATATCAGAAGTCGGCGTGATGCGAGTTTTGGAGTTCGCAACTGCGAACTCCAAAACTCGCGACAGGGTAACACGCATATCGCAAACCCCCCCCCAATATCCGACAAACCCCCTAGTGACACTGGGGGGTTTGGGTTTATTTTTTTACTTGCCCGGGCATCTGCCGGGCCTCGCGGTAGCGGGGCCCGGCAGATTCCCTTTCATTTATCACACGTGCGCCGCATCTCGCAAATCCCCCCAATAACATACAAACCCCCTAGTTACACTGGGGGGTTTGGGTTTTATTTTTTTACTTGCCCGGGCATCTGCCGGGCCCCGCTACCGCGGGGCCCGGCAGATTCCCTTTCATTTATCACACGTGCGCCGCGTCTTGCAAACCCCCCCAAACCTACGACAAACCCCCTACGTTAAATGCAGGGTTTGTGTTTTATTTTTTTACTTGCCCGGACATCTGCCGGGCCCTGCGGTAGCGGGGCCCGGCAGATTCCTTTTCTTCTATCACACGTGCACCGCAACTCGCAAACCCCCCCAAACCTACGGCAAACCCCCTAGTTTAAATAGGGGGTTTGGCAGTGTCATCGCAAGCTCGCAGGGAGGGTTCGCCACGGAACCCCTCCTGCGAGCTCGCGATGGCGGGCGAAGTTCGGCTCCGCCGTCGAAGTCGAAATCCATGTCGAATTCGGTGAATACATGAGAAATATGACAGTCGTGCCCATTTTTGCTCGACGAAGGACAAATATGGGCATCGCTGTTATTTTGTTAAAAACCATGGACATCGCTGCTAAATCTGGCGAAACGATGGGTATATAACTACTCCGTCCTAAGGTCAATTTCTTGGAGGAGCACTAAAAAAGGTCACTGTTTTGGAGGGGCACGCAAAAAGGTCACTTTTTTTGGAGGGGCACACAGAAATGTCACTTTTCTATGGGGACACAAAAAAGGTGAAAACACAAAATCGTCGCTTTTTGGAAGGGCGTACGAAAATGTCACTATCTTCGTGCATGCGCCACGTCAACGCACATTTCATCAAAACCATGTACCAAAATGGGTGTCCATTTCTTCGTTCTCTGTCTTTCAAAAAAATAGAATGCGATGGTGTGTTACAAACTTAAGATCTCGCACATAGTGTTTATGGGTTGACAAAATGGGACCTTTACTCGGAGCTCCCACCACTTCTCGCTCGCTTCAACTTACTAACCTTCGCTTGTTGACTTACATGGTATGGGAAACACAGAAATGACACACTTTCTAAAAGGGCAGTAAAAAAAGTCACTTTTCTTACGGACGTACAAAGATGTCAATTCTTTTTAGGACGGACTTCTAATATGTCCATCGTTTCGCCAGATAAAGCGACATTGTCCATGGTTTTTAACGACATAACAATGATGCCCATGTTTGTCGTTCTTCGAGCGAAAATGGGCACGGCTGTCATGTATTTCATGTATTCACCGCATTCGATGTGGATTTTGACTTCGAGGGCGGAGCCGAACTTCGCCCGTCATCGTGAGCTCGTAAGACGGGTTCCGTGGCGAAACCTCCCTGCGAGCTCGCGATGACCCTGCCAAATCCCCCATTTAAACTAGGGGGTTTGTCGTAGGTTTGGGGGGGATTGCGAGATGCAACGCATGTGTGATAGAAGAAAGGGAATCTGCCGGGCATTGCTACCGCGGGGCCCGGCAGATGCCCAGGCAAGTAAGAAAATAAAATCCAAACCCCCCATTTAAACTAGGGGGTTTGTCGTAGGTTTGGGGAGAGAAAGTGTGTAGAAGCTTCCTAGCAACACAGCCGCTGACCGGGCGTCAGTGCCTGGTCAGACGGTGACGACAGTCACAGGTCGTACACACAACGGCAAGGGTTTGGCTAGGAGACACAAGACACAGTGTCAAAATGCTTCAATATAGCATATGCAGAGAGAAATGACAAATGACAGGTCCAAGGCATAAATACCTGCCGCGGCGCACGACGGGTGTCGCACACGGCAGTCCAAGAGCTGTCCTAAAACCGGCCCAAAACCACTGTTTTGGCCGTAACTCTGCGCACACATGTCAGAATCCTACGCCGTCTGAACCTAGACGTGCAGAATCAAAAGACGGACGCAACGACTGGTCACATGCATGCATCCATCGACTGAC
>SZWC01009259.1:5286-45586 GCA_023375785.1 Penium margaritaceum | reverse complement strand
TGTGTGTGTGTGTGTGTGTGTGTGTGTGTGTGTGTGCGCGTAGAGTCAAGAGGTCACTTGCGTGTGTCACAACCATAACCAACACTCCCCCATGACCCACAGACGAACAGTCCATACACACATAAGACAAGGGGCACGTCACAAGACGACAAGGTGCACAGGTCAACTAGGGGCATCACGAGAGCGCAACAGGACAACAGCATGCACAGCCGCTTTAAACATGCCACTGCTGAGAGCTTTGGGAAGAAATTCTGCACGCTGCTGACGTGTGTCAACCCAGACAATCTGAACTTCTCCAGCAACAATGTGCTCACGTACAAAGTGATGCTCAATGTTGACGTGCTTTGTGCGAGAATGATGGATGCCATCGTGCTCGGCGACTGCTTTTCCACTTTGGTTGTCACAGCGCCAAGTGATGCATCGAATGGGAACACGCAACTGTTGCAGCAGGCGGGACAGCCACACACTCTCACACGTACCTGTGCCAAGCGCCACGTACTCTGCCTCACTGGAGCTCCGAGCAACACAATCCTGTTTTCCACTCTTTCGGGAGACAGCAGTCCCGCCGATAAGAAAGATGTAACCGGTGCGGCTACGAGCATCCGTGTCATGCACCCAGTCACTGTCTGTGTATCCGTCCACAACCACAGAGGGCTGAGCACGGCAACACAGTCCCATGCGTGCAGTGGATAGCGCATAGCGAACAACACGCAGTACCGCCTCGAGGTATTTCTGACGAGGCTGTTGGGAGAACTGGGCAAGGAAGTTGACCGAGAAGGCCACGTCCGCCCGAGTGGTGGTAGCGAGGTACATGAGGGAGTCGACCACACTGAGGTAGTCGGTCACATTGATAATCTCCCCCAGTTGTGCCGAATCAAGTGACTTCAGCACGCGCTGTCCTAGTGGAGTCATCGGTGTGGATGCGGTGGGGATGTCTGCAAGTAGGGAGGCAAAGCGCTTCCCTATTGTGCTAATGTATGGGGCCTGGTGTACGTGTAGAGTGCGACGCTGGCAGTCACGCTCAAGCTCCATCCCAAGAAACACCCTTGCAGGACCTACGTGCTTCATCTTGTATGCAGACTGCTGCAGGTTCTTCACTGACTGGACAGCTGCAAAACTGGGTGAGGCAATGAGCAGGTCATCGACGTAAACGAGAATGGCCAAAAATGGCTCTGAGGGGGCACTCAAGAAGAGCGCTGGATCAACCGTGTTGCGACGGTAACCTCCCTGCTCAAGAGTGGAGGAGATCTCCATGTTCCAAGAACGCGACGACTACTTGAGCCCATAAAGGGCCTTCCGCAGACGCGAGACTTTGTTTGTGCCATCGGTGAACCCCGGCGGCTGGACCATGTAGATCTCCTTGTCAAGCTTCCCATGCAAGAAGGCGTTGTTGACGTCCATTTGCTCGATTTCCCAGTTGTATTGGGCAACAAGACTCAGCAGCACTTATACAGTGGTGTACCTCCCAACCGGTGCGAAGGTCTCATCAAAGTCAATCAAAGTCAATCTAGGAAAAACCCTTAGACGTGATGTGAGCCTTGTACCGTTCAACTCTCCCGCCACGCTTCAACTTACGCCGAAGAACCCATCAAGCAGAGACTGCCTTGCGGCCTACAAGGAGATCCATGAGCTCAAAGACCCCGTGCTCCTGGAGGGTTTTCAGCTCCTCCTGCAAGGCCTTTTCCCAGAGGTCGGCATCAGCTGCCTCACGAGCTTGCCGGACAGTGGTAGGCTCGGGAGGGAGAGTAGGAAGGCCAGAGGCCGCGAAACATGCAGCAACACAGCGGATGACTCAAGAGCATGGTGGAACTCATGGGCTACACGAGCGTAGCCGACAGCGGAGTTGGGATGCACAATGCTCACTGACAGGCCAAGTGCATCAAGGCCAGTGAGAAACTGAGGTCCCAGCAGTGGAGGACAACGCGCTGGAGCGCGTGTCCCGTTGTGAGGGCTGAGAGGCATTCGACAGGCCAACTGAGACAGACTCAGTAGGTTTCATAGAGGGGCGTGAGCGCCCATGAGAGGACTGAATAGCACGCAGTCTCCTCCCACGTGTGTAGGGCTCAGGACCAAGAGGAGGGACCTGAGGTGCTTCACCTCTAGTGGCATTAACCACAAGAGGTGACTGTTGTGCCAACTCAGGGGATGAGTTGGGATTGGAATGCACGGGGGACTACGTGTGAGTGGATGCTGAGTCGGAGGACCCAGGACTGCCAGAGGATGGCTGGGATGACACAAAATCCGAGGAGGGTTGTGAGGCATCCGACTTAGACGAGGTATGGGAGGATAATGACTTCGCGGAGGAGGAGTCCCCGTCCTCACTGTCTGTGTTGGGGACAGGAGGGGATGCTATGTTAGTAGGAGAAGACGAAACGTGAAGATCGGAGGCTGGAACAGACACACCCCCCCCAATCCGACGAAGCAAGGAGAGAGAGGAGGGAGTAGGGACATGGGATAGGTCACGAAGAACAGGGCGTTACGAGACTCAATGACGCGATAGCAGTCAAAGTCCCAGAAGCGCCAAGCCTTGGACATGGCCGAGACACCAAGGAAGGTGCATAAACGAGCGCGAGGGCTGAGCTTGCCATTGCGAGTCCTCGTGCAACCAGACAACAGCGATGCAACCCCAGACACGGGTGAGATGGAGGTCTGCTCGACGACCGTACCAGCGCTCAAAGGGAGTGACATGACGAGGAAGGGGACCGTGGGGAACACCGTTCCACACCCAGGTCATGTAAGACATGGCCTCGAGAAAAAAAGACGTGGGAGAGAGAGGACTCACAGAGAAGAGTACGTACACCGTCAGCAAGTGTACGGTTCCGGCGTTCAAAGACGCCGTTTTGTTGGGGTGAGTATGGAGTGGAAGGTTCCATACACACCTCGCAAGAGGTGAAGAAGCGAGCAGTGGGACCCATGAACTCCCCACCATGGTCACAGCGAAAAACTTTCAGACGGCGACCATAGGCCAGTTCGGCCTGAGGCAGCCAGGACTCAAGAGTGGGACATACATCACTCTTTTGCCGAAGGGCAAAGACCCAGCGGATGCGAGAAAAGTCATGTGTGAGGCAGAGGACGTAGCGGCCAATCCTCCCAAGGGCATCATGACGTCCGCATGCAAGACGTCAAGAGGATGAGACGTGCGGGTTTCAGACGTGGAAAACGAAGAACGGTGCGATTTGCCTTGGGCACAGTCAAGACAGTCAGTAGGGCAAGGGACAGAGAACGTGTCGGCGTCAAGACCATGAGCGGGTTTGTCTCGTAGCAAACTGTCAACATTAGCAGTGTGAATGTGGCAGAGCTGGCGATGGAGCAACTGTGCATGTGCCGGGGAGAGAGAGCGTGCCACGTGAACAAGGGCAGTGGAAGCGGGATGTGGTGCAAAAGAGGGCACACGGTGAAAGCGATCACAACGCGTACCACACAGCAGGACACGACCAGTGGTGCGGTGCAACACAGAGGCAATGCCGCGGCTGGAAGAGAAGTCCATGCCCTGGTCGTCGAGAGCCGTAACAGACAGCAAACTGAGCTCAAGAGCAGGGACGTACAAAACATCTGGCACAAAGAGTTCCCCCATAGGATCAGCAAAGCGGACAACCCCAACACCCTGGACAGGTAAGAGCTGGCCAGAGCCTGTGCGGACAAAGGGGACAGAGCCAACATGACCCAGAGAAACGAACGAGGAACGACGGGAGGTCATGTGGTGGGTGGCACCTGAATCAAGGATCCAAAAGCTACTCGACACACGTACAAACGCAGGGTCATGACTCACAGTGGCAATGGCAGAGCGAGGAGGAAGACGCTGACCACAAGCAGCAAGGTAATGAGGCATGCTGTAAGACTGCCACTGCTCAATCCACTTGACGTCAACTGGGGAGCAACCCTGAACGTGACCGGACGACGGACCACAAAGAGACACATCAACAGCACACGCAAGTGCCCCCTCAACCAACCGCAAACTCTCACCTCCCTTATCATGGAGGTATCTCTGGTGGACGGCATGAGAGAGGGCAAAGTTTAGCTAGCGGTCGTCGCCAAACGGGCCAGAGATAATGACGCCAGAGGAGGGGCGCTGGGAGGTGTAGGTGGAAGACGCCCACGGCGAAGGAGAGTAGGATACGGAGGGAGGCCCGAAGTAGACCCAGGAGGCCAACCCCAGGGATAGGGTGGAGGCGGTGAAGTCAGGGCGGTGCTGTAAGCTGCAGTTGTTGGAGAGGAGGATGAAGGGCAGCTAGAGGAAGCAGTGGAGGTGAAGGAGCGAGAGGAATTACCACCAGTCCCTGTCAAGCGTAAGGGTGCACACCAAATCCTAGGTTCCCAAATCAGATTCGCAAATCCGGAACCGAGATCCGGATTCGCGAATCCGAATCCTTGAAAATGGATTCGTCAAAGATTCGCAAATATGTTATGCAAGTCTTTGAGGAATAGACGAGGGGAGGGAGAGGGGGTGAGGGGAGGGTGGCAACTTAGAAGAAACAGCAAGGAGTTCAGGCCAACTCCTCGCATAAGATAAGCATTCTTGGTAGGGTTGTCGCATGCATGTCTATTGGCTTGTTGTGGACAGCGAGCCACGTCAGACTCATCACTGACAGACAAGCTTGGCGCGTGTCTGAACAAGCTCGCAAACCACTAGTTTCCTTGGTGGGCAATCCACAGCTACCACATCAGGCTTGTCACCGAGCCTGTGGTTGTCAGCAGTTGGAAATCCAAGTTTGAACTGTCGAGGTCCTCCTGTTGACGCACTGACGAGGACAAGCTCTCACCATCGCATGAATCATTATGTGTGTGCGGTGACAAGGGTTGATCCATACCACTGTCTTTTTTGTAAGCTCTAAGAGCCTGCTGCGCAGACCCGTGAAAGGATTCGCAAATCCGTGAGGATTCGCAAATCCGGACCCGGATTCGCAAATCNGCTACCACATCAGGCTTGTCACCGAGCCTGTGGTTGTCAGCAGTTGGAAAGCCAAGTTTGAACTGCCGAGGTCCTGCTGTTGACGCATTGACGAGGACAAGCTCTCACCATCGCATGAATCATTATGTGTGTGCGACGACAAGGGTTGATCCAGACCACTGTCTTTCTTGTAAACTCTAAGAGCCTGCTGCGCAGACCCGTGAAAGGATTCGCAAATCCGTGAGGATTTGCAAATCCGGACCCGGATTCGCAAATCCGGGTCCAGGGTTGGATTCGGATCCGCGGATCCGGGTCCATCCTGAGATTCGGGAATCCGGCCCGGTGTGCACCCTTAGTCAAGCGTGCCCAATGCGCACGCATGGCTGATGCAAGACGTGCATCATTAGGAGGCGCTGGGCACTTGGGCGGGTGTGGCCGGCGGCACCGCAGTTCCAACACGTGACAGTGCTGGAGGAGGAAGATGAAGACACGGCGCCGTCAGAGCCACGACCCTTGCCATCCCTCCCTTGTCTGCCGCCACTAGAGGCACCCCCTCAGCCTTTGCCTTTGCGACCCCCCCATCCCGACCACTCCCGTGTGAGGCGAGGGATGTGACTATCATGGTGGAAGTGTTAGTGGAGGATGAGGCAGAAGCAGAGGAGGAGGACGAAGGTAGTGCAGTGGTAGCTGCTGCAACTGTGGCACAGTGAATGCATTTTTTTTGCAGCGAACTCCACCAGTTTGTCGCGCGCTTGGAGGTGAACTCCCATAAGGTGCCAATGCCGGGCAATGCATCAGCACGAACAGGTATAGCAGCCATGCGTTCAAGCTCAGTGGCCTTTACCTCTTGGAATATGTCACTGAACTCCGGGATGAGGCCGTTGACGATGGAAAGAACAGGAGGGAGCTGTCCAGGGGCGGCCTTGCCAAGGTCGCGCAGCAATCGTAGACTGCGAGCCCAATAGGCGTCAGCAGTCTCATCAGCACGCATAGAGAGCGTGTTGAACTGGACAGTGAGGACGCTTTGAATTGCATGCCTAGTCATTGTCATGCGCTGTTTGATCAATGCGTAAGCACCGACAAGGTCAGCAGTAATGCTGCATGTAGTGTCGGCATTGTAGGACCGATCTTGTCACTGAGATCGTCGGGTCCGGCATGAATGAGGGCACAAACAGCACGCGCAGCCTCAGACTCAAGAGGCATGAAAGGTGGATCAGCAGAGGGATTGGGCTCATGGTAATATTCCCATAACTGCTCTCCCTATGCCCAGGCACTGAAGCGGACCTCCCAAGAATAGAAGGTGAGGTTAGTGGTGAAGTGAGGATGGTTAGAGTCAAAATCAGGTTTCCGCTGCACTGATGGTGCAAGGGCTTTGGCTGCGGCTACACCGGTTGTGACGGTGATTGCAAGGGGGTCAGAGGAGGATGTTCCAGCGGTGGTCGATGTGGAAGTGGGTGAAGTGGAGAATGCACCAGCGATGCCGGCAGCAGTGGTGGCAGAGGGTGTGTTGCACAATGTGGGCTGGAGACGGTTCATGACCAAATCAGCAATGTGATCTGCGATGGTCTCTTGGTCAGCTTGCTCAGCACGCAGCTTTTCCTCGGCAGCGCGCTGAGCAGTGAGTGCAGCCTGTAGAGCAGTGCGCTCACGCTGCAACTCACCCTGCAAGGCTCCATATTGGTCATCGTCAACTGGCATGATGCCAGTGACGTGACTCTACCAAGAAAACTTTTGGCAGAGTTTCCCTTGCCCTAGTGGGCGTAGGAAATGTGGGATGAGTACGTCGGAAGTCTGCTGCAAGGCAACAAACTGGACGCACAAACAAGCCAATGCATGAGAGGCAGGGATGAAGGGAGAGGCCAAGCTCACCAAGCACAACGGCGTAGAGAGAACAGCGGCGGAAGAGCAGTTGCAGCTGAGGAAGTGACAACTGCAACTGCGGATGATACTGAGATGATGAGGCAGGTGACTCCCGTTAACGCTACAGCTAAAAGAGTGGAGATGGCAGCAGTGGTAGAGACCAATAGCTGGATGTGACGAGTCGCTGACGATGAAGAAGAGGGAGTCGACGGCACTTGAGAGTGTTGCTGCTGCTGCAGTTGCTGCTAATGCGACTGCGTCTGCTGCGACGGCAATCTGGGTAACACCATTAACAGCCGCACCTGCCAGATGGCCCTGATCAATTGCAGCTGCAGTGTATGTCTCAATGGCTCTGCCAGCAGCAGTGTTGGCTGGTGTACGCGGAGCACGTGCGGTGGCAGCAAAGGTGGAAACAACAGTAGCACTAGACACAAGGGCAGCCTGCAGTGCAGTCAGGATGTCAGGGCATGGAGAAGAAGCCGCCTATGCAGCAGATGCAGCTAGGGATGCGGCCCCACGTGAAACAGACAATCTAGGTGCTGCAACTATAGAGGATGGTGCTGCTCCACGAGGGGCAGCACAGCGACGCTGCCGACAATTCCTATGGGCAACTAGTGGGCTTACCGGTGATTGAAGAGGTCGTTGATCACAAGGTGGCACCGTTGCCGGCTCGTTCTGCGCCGTCGGTGAATTGTCAGCTGCGGACTGGCAGTAGGCCGCGTAGACCCTAGTTGCAGACGTGCGGCCGTTGGTGCTGGGGCGGCAGCCGTTGCCACAGCATGGACAACATCCGGCAGAGGCCGCAGCACGACCGAGAGTATGGGACGGCGGCAAGAGTGCCAAAGCCGTAACCGTAGCTGTGCGGTGCACAAAGATAGGGCACCGTGTAGATCACACATGCGGTATGTGCGACTGCGGGCGTGCGCACGTGCGATTGCTGAGGTTGAAGCGGCTGCCGTTTCCACTAAGTGGTCAGCATGCGTGCAAAGGCCAAAGCACGACCAAGAGTAGAAGGACGGTGGCGATGGAGCGTCAATGCCGTTGGTGCAGCAAGGTCGACCAATGGAGAAGGGGACTATGTGTGGAGGGCTGTGACCGTGTGCGGCAGTGGCGGCAGAGGTTGCTGCTGCAGCTAGAGTGCCGGCGTATGTGAGATGCTTGCGCGGGATCATCCGCCATGTGGATGTGACCCGACGAGGCCTCAGGACTGTCACGAGGAGGAGTGAGTCCTCCTTGTTTTGATACCAGTAGGTTGCTGTGGTTGCTAGGATAAGCAAGCAAGCAAGCAAGCAAGTGGCGGGAGAGACACCATGGATCGGGGGCAAGCTCACATAACACAAGAGTGAAAGAACAACAAATTAGCTAGTAAGGAGTGAGCGAAGTTCCGGTTGACCGGGCCACTCACGCGAGGCTCTCGACGTGGGGCCCGGACGTCACCTAGGGATCGAACCCGGCCCTGGAGCGAGCGAGCTCCAGGCGGTTACTCAAACGCCGGCATGCGCTGGACGTGGGTCCCCAGGGCTGATTAACCCAGCTCACTAAGCTCAAAGCATGAAAACGTGTGAGAATCCACCCACATCACGAATTCATGTGGTGCATGTACTCCTACAAGTGTGTGCCCCATCCTACAATGTAGTAGTGTGCAACATCACTACAATTTGGCTCTCCATAAGATTGGTGTTGGTGCTGTGGCCACCAGTTGATAGCTCGATGGTGTTGCCACCACTGTGTGCTCCATGTTGTATCACAGCTTTGCACCAAAGAGCTTCAATCCAGATTAATCACCTGCAGTGATGATGTGTGTATGTGCGTAGTGTTAAGAGGTCACTTGCGTGTGTCACAACCATAACCAACAATATCCACCGATCGATGCTGGACTGTGCTTGTAACGAGTCATAGCATCCGGCTCGTGACTTTGCATTTGTATGTTCAAAGGATGACGAAGTGCTATGGCCAAAACAGTGCTTTGGGGTTGGCTCTGACACAAACAGACACTGCCGCATGTTGGTTGTGAATGGAAGACACGCAAGTAAACTCTTTACTCCGCCCACACGCACACACCATCACTACAGGTGGCTAAACTGTTGTAAAGCTCAAGGCGCACATGTAGTGGACTGAGCATCCCTGGCATCTCTGCCAAGTGCAAGGTTGGAGCTAGCTCCATCATGTTCAAATGTCCCTGAGAGCAAAAGTGCTAGTTTCAGCATGTTGTGATTAGCATTCACTTGTCTAACATAGAAGAGTCTCTCACTGAGAGACATGCATCTGCATACACACGTGGCCGATGTGGTTTTCTTAGTGGTGATATGCATGCCTAGCTAGGAGTGGTTGTGTTGTATACCAGGTTGCTGATCCTATGCGGCCACACTCTCGTGAGATAACCACGGCGACATTTTGCCGACCGGCTCGGTTCAACCCCGGGGTGGCGGCCGGATCCCACGTCGAGCCGCTTGCGTGGGTGGCCCGGCCAAGCGGTTCCTATGACCTCACTAGCTTGTGACTCACTTACTTGTTATTGACTCTCGCTGAACCTCACACAAGGGTTCTTCCTACTTGCCGTTCATGCCACCAAGGATCTATGGCGTTCCTGCGCCCTCCTCTCACTCAATCTGAGGCCTCATGTGGTGCGTTGCAAGTCACATTTGCGGTTCCATTCTTGCAGCCATGGGATCACCCACGCATTTGCCATAGCTCCACAGCGCATGAGCTGAGACATTCTAGTCTCGGCTCACTATAGTTCCACAATACCTCTTGTCCCGCATTTCTTCAGTCCGTAACTGCGCTGCTCCGTAACACTGCGGCTCCTTAGCTTCAAAGCTTCGCTGCCCCGGCACTGCTGCTGTATAGCAGCTCTCCAGTTTGACTGATCCGCATCCTACTACCTCGTAGCTCTGCTGCCCCCGAAATTCTGCTGCCACGCAACTCTGTAGCTCTCCTGCTCTATTGTCCCAAAGCCTTGTTGTCCCACATTATCTGCCCTGCAGCTATGATGCACCTTAACTCTACGGTTCAGCTGCTCCGCACCCGACTATCCCACAGCTCTAATGCCCCGTGGTCCTGCGTCTACCTAACTCCGCAGCTCTGTGGCTCTAATGCCTCGTAGCTTTATTTCTCAGCAGTCCCCATGCCCCGCATTCTCTGCATTGCAGCAGTGCTGCCCCATAACTCTGGCTTTGACTACTCCGCCGCCCTGCATTCTCTGCCTTGCAGGTCTACAGCACCGTAACTCTGCAATCTGACTACTCCGTACCTGGTAGCCACGTAATGGTGCTCCCTCGCAGCCATGTCATTGTGCATGCCCCGCAACGCATGGTACTACTCCGACGCAACTCCACAACTGTGCTGGTCTAGTGCCTCAAAATAGAATGGCACCACAGCTCTCCTGCTTTGCATCTCGATTGCTCTACATTCTTGCATTCTGCTGCTCCGCTGCTGAGTGACTCCACAGCTCCGCGGTTTCACAGCTCCGTAGTCCCAGAGCCTTGCCTCACTCGTCCTGAGGCATTCCTGTCCCGGCCTGATCAGCTCTTCTGCATCCTAGCAGCAGCAGCAGTAGCATCAGGAGCCGCATTTGCAGCCGGTGCCGTTACTCTGGCTTCTCCATCGGTGACGGAGCCAATCAATTCTTCTCCGACGGCCGCACGTGAGTGTTATTGCTTTGAAGAGAAGGTCGCACACTACAAGGAGCTGGCGGAGCATGAGGTGTGGTTCGGTCTCCGTCGTGAGAGTCAAGCATACTACCCCGGAGAGGACCACGACCCCACAGCGAATTACGCTCATGCAGACGCAACCGAGTACATCGCCCACTTCTAGTCCACTTCCGATGACACGCCAACCATACAAAACGCGCCAGCCACGGGACCGCCATGAGATTAGCATCACCCTCAATCACCTATGAGCTCTCCCTTTGCCCATAGGACACGTTGGCAGAGTCAACGTGTGGTCACTGGTGGGGCGGGGCCAGCAGTACCACCACCAGCAGCAGCAATACAGATCCTCCACTTGTCGTGCTATATCTCCAGCAGCCTCGGGTTCGTCCGGTGCCTCCTCTGCATCATCTGATATCTTTTCTGTTTTGGATACTGCACTTATCTCTAGTGTTGCTGTCTCCTCTACTTTTTCTGCCATAGCACGTGCTGCACATGCCCCTGCCAGCACTGCCGCTTGTAAGGCTATTGACACTTACACAGCTGCTGCAATCGACCAGGGACCTCTTGCAACAGCCGCTGTCAGCATTGCCACTCAGGTAGCAGTCACAGTAGACTAAGTAGCAGCAGTAGCAAACTGCAGCTGCAACTGCCCTCTCCAGTGAATTCGCCTCCATTCATTCCTATGCAGCCTCATCATCGACACTTGTCCAGCACGTTAGCATCCTCGTCACCACAACGGTGGCCATCTCCACTCTCACTGGTGCCTCTCTGACTGGGGTCGCCTGTCTTATTGTCTCCACATCTTCCTCTCTCGTAGTCATAGCAGCCTCAGGTGCAGCTGCACTTCCACCGTTGTTTACCTTGCGCCCCATGTTCTGGTGAGCTTGGCACACTCTCCCCCTTGTCCCCTCTCTCATACATTTCTCTTTGTGTGTCCGTGTTTTTACGTTCAGGTCCGTTGCCCTGTAGCATACCCTTGAGCCTCACACCCACCAAACATTCCCACGTCCATTGGGGCAAGGGAAACTCTGCCAAAAGCTTCTTCGACAGTGTCTTCACTTGCTCATCATGCCTATTGATGATGATCAGTATGCCCCACTACAGGAAGAGTTGCGTTGAGAGTGCACTGCTCTTACAACATAGCGTAATGCAGAAGAAAAACTGCTCACTGAATAGGGTGATCAGGAAATGATTTCTGACCACATAGCAGACCTGGTCCTCAACCGCTTTCAGCCTGAACTGCGCTCAGTTCCCTCTACTACTACTTGTGCTGGCATATTTGCTGCTCTCTCCACCTCATCCGCTTGTGCACCCAATGCCTCTGGCTCTCTCACTGCAGACCCTCTTCCCGTTGCTACTACTGCAGGGGTAGTAGCCGCCAAGACACTCGCGTTGCCCCCGCATCGCAAGCCTAAACTTGAATCAACACCGCCTCCTTTCACCTCTGACCTCACCTTCTCTTCTTGGGAATTCTGCTTCAATGCATGGCCATAAGGTGAACAGCTCTTGGAATACTACGACAAGCCTAACTCCTCAATAAACCCCCCTTTTGTCCCAGCCGATGTAGAGTCTGCACGTGTTGTCCGCGCTCTCATCCGTGTTGGACCCGATGCTCTCACTGATGAGATTGGGTCCTATAATGCTGACACCGCATGTCTCACTCCTGCTGACCCCATTGGCGCTCACGCTCTCATACAGCATTGCACCACTATCACAGGAAATGCTGTCCCGATTGTCCTCACTGTGCAGTTCAACATGCTTCTATGCATGCTGATGAGACTGCAGATGCCTATTGGGCTCGCAGTCTCCCCGAGTTGCAGTTCTCTCCATCGTCAATGGCCTCATCCCCGAACGGAGGTGAAAGCATCCAAGCTCAAGCATCTTGCATCCGTGCCGGTACTTGCTGACGCCCCACCCGGCATTGGTACCCTCTAGGAGTTAACTGTCTAGCGTCCCACCAACTGGTGGAGCACCCTGCAAAATAAACGCATCCATCGTGCGATAGTCATAGCTGCTGCCACCTCACTCCCTTCTCCCTCAGCCTCCTCCACCTCATTGTCCTCACCCTCCACACTGGCTGCCTCTCTTCTCAATTAAGGGAAAGGGGATGTGGTCGTGGTTAGGGTAAGGACAAGGGTGTCGGTGGCTCTGGCACTAGTGAACTGCCTGGCCGTGGCAAAGGGAAGGGGTCTAGAAACTCCTCCTCGTCCATGTCCACATCCAGCACCATCACGTATAGGAACTATGGCGCTACAGGTCACTCTATACCAAAGTATCTAGTGGTTCCGGACGACGAATGTCTTGCGCCCGCTATGCAAACGCTCTGGGCACGCACCTCAAACAGCTCTGGGAGCTCTTCTCGTGCCACCTCATCTATAGCTCCCGTTAGCAGCAGTCCGTTGGTGTACACCAATGCAATAGTGTATAGCACTGCTACAGCACCACCTCCACCCCCTTATCCCTAGGGGTGGCCCATAGGGTATGGGAGACCTGTCTACGATGGCCCCCCACCGGTCCATAAACTCCACCCTCGTGGGCCTCTCCCGTCTACTCATCTTGACGCTCCTCCTCCAGTGTTTCCATCACCCCTGACCTGCCTGAGGATGATTGTCAGCTCGACGTTTCCCTTTCCTACATCGTAAACTACCATCATCTCCATGACCAGGGAGGTGAGAGTGGGTGTTTGGAGTCGGAGTTACTTGCATCTGTTGTTGATGGAGCCTTGCGTGGTTCTGCGTTTGGTCACGTCCGGGGTTGGCTCCCTACTGATTTCTCATGGATTGAGGAGTGGCAGTCTGTCTGCTTCTCTCGTTGTCTTGCCGCTTGTGGTCAAAGTCTTCCCTCTCACACTGTTGTTGCCGCAGTCACTCGTGATCTTTCCACTATTCCGCATTCCCCCCTTTGCCCCTTCCCCTCCAACTTCTGATTGTGTTCACGTTGCTCGCTCACTCTCCCCTACACACACGCCATTGCTACATTTTCGCCTGTGCCATAATCACACTGCCGCAACTGACAGTCCACTTTGTGTGCTTCTTGCGGATGGTCTTGGCGTTGCCACCTTTCCTGCTCCCTGCCCTACTAACTGTCTCAATTATGCTCAATGCAAAATGCACCACTCTCCATTCTCCACATCTGAGTCCTGCACTTCCTACCCCTTGACCTTTTGTACACTGATGTCATGGAGCCTCTCCTTCACAAGGCTCTAGGGGGGGTTGGTCATTACGTCCTCTGTCTCACTGATGACTTCTCCTGCATGTGCTGGGTCTTTGATCTCGAGAAAAAAAGTGACATTTGCTCCACCCTTGAATCTTGGCTCCCTCAGGCTGAAGTTGCTTGTGGTCGCCATCTTTGTGTCTTTCATTGTGACCGTGGCGGGGAATTCATGGGACCCATCGCTTTTTTCCTTGCGTCCTGCAGAGTGTGTATGGAGCTTACTGCTCAACAGAATGGGGTCTCTGAATGGTGGAATTGGACCCTCGCTGGCGGCTTCTGCACCCTCCTCAGTGCCTCCGACCTCCCTCCTCTCTTCTCCTTTGAGGCCATATCCTACATTACCTGAGTTTGGAACCGTGTTCCCCACATTCCACTCCATCGTCATATCACCTCGTTTGAGCATTGGTATGGCTGTCTTGCTAACCTTTGTCTTGCTCGCATCTGGGGCTGTGTTGCTGCTGTCTGGCTTCTACAAGATCTTCAGGATGGAAAAATGAGTCCCCGTGCACATCTGTGCACCTTCCTTGGGGTCTCTGCCATGTCCAAAGTGTGGCATTTCTGGGACCCCGACCGTGCCTGTGTTGTTGAGTCCCACGACGCTCTCTTCCTTGAGGATTTTTTTCCTCGCAAATTGTCTCATGTCACTCCACCCTCTTCCCTGTCCTCACTTTGTTGGATTGGGAGAAGTGCATCTGCCTCTACCTCCGGTCTCGCACGGGCATTTTCCTCTTCCGCTACTACTGTCCCTCCTCCCGCCGGTCCCTCTTCTTCTCCCTCTTCTCCTATCATTGAGACTCCTTGTTCTCCGACTTGTCCTTCCCCGACTATGTCACCATCCCCTTTCTCCTTCCGTGTCCTTCACCGTAGTCCATGCCAGTGCCCACCAACGCCATGACGCAGCACTCTGTTGATGTCTCTGTTGATTCTTTTGTATATACTTCCTGTTGTGGTCATGAGTGTACAGGGCACGCTGGCCCAGGAAGTGGAGGCGACACATTGTGAGCTGACGACATCATGGCGTATCAGCTTGTCGCCCTGGATTTCCTGCTCTTATGTGCTTGCCTCCACCCTGGCAGCGTAGCCTATAATTCCTCACTTTGGAATATTCACACTTAGGGATTTATCCTGGCAGCAATGCCATCACATGCTTGCGATGCCTAGATTAGCCTACGCACCTAAAACTGGTTAGGACAATTGTAGGTTTGTTTCCTAGAATTTTTGTTCATGTGCCCATGGGTTTTCCGAACTTGGAAACCCAAGTTTGAGGGGCGTACGAGGGCTTCGCCATCGCACTTCACAGCTCGGCCGGCAAGCCTCGCTCGCCGGCCACCGGGTGAGGATCGACTAGCGATCCTCACCCGTAAGAGAGTAGTGCTCTCTTACCTAGGGACTTAGGTTCTAGATTTTGATGACGCCGGAACTGTTTTGCCTCAAACTCTCACTATGGTTGACCATTTGACATGGGACAAGCTGTATTCTACTCATAGGCGTCTTCTCATAGTATCAGAGCAGGCTCGCGGGCCTCAAACGGACTCGGGAGAGGGTCAGCAAGCAAAATGAGGGGCTGCCAGTTTAGGAGACGTGGCCGCCCACGTGCCGTCAGAGTCCCACGACAAGGGTAGGGTCGTTGAACACGCCCAGAGGGGGCCACGCAAGCCGCGCCATAGGCGCTCAGGAGGCAGGGCCACCCACGGCCCGTGTGGCGGTCACGGGGCGGCAGATACGACCTGTGAGACACCCCAAGGATCCCCTAACAGTGGGGGACCACTCAGGTGGGGTGGGAACGGGCTGGGAAGGGTCTGGGGGGTGATTGCACATACCCCAACAGGTCCTAAAGCAGTTTTTCCAGAGCCTAGGGCTCTCATCCAAAAACTGGGCCAAAAGTGGGCTCGTTGAATTGCTGCAGTAAAAATCTTGATCGGCAAGGACAAGTTCTAGTCACGTCTGGTCTCCCCAGCAGTTAGAATGTCCAACGCTGGGGGTAGCGTGGCTGGTGGGAGGGCCGATGGTGCTCAAGGAGGTGACGGCAGGGATCCATCGGCCGTGACTCTCACGGCCGCCGCCAACGCACAATTAGGCTTGGGATCCAAGGATCTGTCACCGTCACAGCTAGGTACCAGGGATTTCCTAGCTTGGAAGGACCTGTTCCTAGATTGGTCCGCTGAGCATGGCTTGGAGAGCTACCACCTCCAGCCGGCTCCAGACACTACTGATGTGCAAGTCCTTCTTCGCGCATTCAACGCACTACGTTGTGACCTTCCTGATTTGCGGTCATATGCCTTGCGCGAGTGCCATTTTGGGGGAAAGGGGGCAGACCCGACCGACCCTTGTACGGAAGACCCTAGGCCACATGAGGCCTAGAAGCACCTTACGACGCGCCAAAAAGAACAAGGCATGATACTTGTTGTGACTCTGCAAAACAAGTTATGCAAACCTGGAGCACCGGCAGCTGACTACTGGGATGAGGCTATGGACATCCGGCAACGTCTACTTGGACTTGGCGCCGCATGCTCCATCCTTGAGAGGCTGGAAGTTGTGCTCCTGCACCTGGGTGAGCAGAGACTTTCGTTGGGACGTTTTCTGTCGTCACCCTGTGGCAGAGATTGAGGGCATCGACCTGTCCGTCATCTTCGCTCAACTCCGCAACTACGAAGATATTCTCGAAGGGGGAGCCCGTGACACCGTGGATGCCCCGACAGCCTATGTGCATCAAGGCACCTCAGCTGGCCCACAGCCGTCCATCCACTTCACACACACAGAGACTGGGACCAACAGCACAGGAGGGAGGAGCAGCTCAGGGAGTGGAAGTGGCAGCCGAGGGCGTGGACGCGGAGATCACAGATGCAGTTTCCGCAATCAGACATGGCACTTTTGGCGTCGCTGTCCCGCACTGCAGCGCCAAATGATGGACAGGCAGCAGCAGCAGTGACCGTTGCAATGCCAGTGGCAGCAGCAGCAGCAGCAGCAGCAGTGCCAGTGGCCCCAGCAGCACCAGTAGCGCCAGTGGCTTCAGCAGCAGCTGTCACATTACCCAACTGCCGGCTGGAGTGGGCTGCAGAATACGCGACCAGGTGTCCCAGCACCAACTATGGTTCCTTTGGTGCGGTAACGTTTGGGCCGCAGATGTAACGGATATTTCCCTTGGCACCGGCACTGCACCATCCATCTACCACGGCCCCTATTACGTGCCGCCCTCCTCGCACTCCCGTGCCCGTACCAGAGTGGGCAATGCGCGTGTACACAGAGACGGCTCAAGCACAGCAGCCAACTCCTCCACCACCCGGGCTCAGCTGGACAGCCCCGCAGGAACCTCAGCTCCCCGAGATAGACGCCATGACTCCACCACACATTACACCTTAGCACGCAAGTCAGCGGCTAGGTCACAACCATGTCACCACGGGCCATGACCTACCCATGCATGAGTGGTTGTTTGACATTGCTACATTACATCATATGTCCCTGCATCGTCAGTTGTTTGTTACACTACACGCAACGCTTGGTGTGGATGGTGTGAGAACTGGATCAGGGGAGATCTTGCATGTTGAGGGCGTAGGCACAGCTGCGCTGCAAGCGCTGGGGGGTGTGTTGTGGTTGACTGGCGTGCTGTATGTCCCACGGTTGAAATTCAATCTCTTGTCTGGTGCACAACTAGACAAACAAGCCAACATGTCCACCGTGACGCAAAAGCAGTGATGCATGCTCTATGATGCCGCTGGTGAGCTGGTGGCTGATGGGCCCCTTCACGTTGACATGTTATGCCGGCTAACCCTCTTTCCCCTCGTTAAGAAACATTCACAGCGACCACAAGTTCACAGTATAACTGGTATCAGAGCCCTACACGCTACAACAGAATGGCGTAGCAGAACGGTGGAATAGAACGTTAGGTGATACACTTCCAACATCGCTCACAAAATCTGGTCTACCGTTCAGTTTTTGGGATGAGGCAGTCAAGGATGTCACTTGGGTTTGGAACCGTGTCCCACAAGGTCCACTGCCCAAGGCGGTGACACCTTGGGAACGCTGGTTCAAGGAAAAAGCTGACCTCCGACCGGCGCGAGTATGGGGAACAATGGCGTGTGTGTGGTTTCCTCAACCTCAACGTGACAAAAACGTCAACCCTCGTGGCCGCTGGTGTGGTGTGTGTTCGTTGGGGTTTCTCTAGCCTCGAAGACATGGCGGTTTTGGGACCCCATGAACCATGCCTTTGTCGAGAGTCGAGATGAGTCCTTTTTGGAACACATGCCGCAGAAGGAGTTCCAAACATTGCGGTAAGCTCCGTCCATGCCCCGTTCCGAGCACTACCCGGAGTATGTGAGTGCGCATGTCTTTGTCCCTAGCCAAGCACAGCAACCTGCCCAGACAGTGCCCAGAATGGTGCAGGCATAGTCTCACCTGTGCCTATGGATCTGCTCACACCCACAGATCTCGTGAGCACTAACTCAGGCACCCCCTCCTCTCCACCTGGCCTAAACCCCGTGGGCAGGCAGAACGATACAGAGGCAACACCGCCTGCCGAGCCTGTGCGGAGGTCACAGCGCACCGTTCCTCGGGTTGATTACAGACAGTTCTATCACACAGTTGGGGTGACAGACGGGAAACCCCATTGACTGAACCCTTGACGTTGACAGAGGCAAGAGGACGTGCTGATGCACCTGAGTGGGAGAAGGCTATGGTGGTGGAGCTGAATGCTCTCCTGGACCATGGTTTCTACAAACTGGTGCTCTTGCCACAGGGAAGGAAAGCAATTGATGTCAAATGGGTGTTCAAACTCAAGCGCAACCTGGCCGGTCTGATTGAAAAGTAAAAAGCCAGACTAGTGGTGAAGGGGTTCCATCAAATCCCGGGACAGGATTTCACCGACACTTATGCGCCTGTCGGGAAGTATGGGACAGGCCGTGCGTTGTTAGCAGTTGCGGCACATGAGGACTCGTACATCCATCAACTGGATGTCAAAACGCATTTCTCAATTGCCCTCTTGAAGAAGAACTATACTTCAAACAACCAAAAGGCTTCGAATATGGCACTAACAGAGTGTGGTTAATGTTGAAATCTCTGTACGGTCTCAAAGAAGCCCCACAGTGTTGGAACAAGGAAATCCGACGCACATTGGATCTAGGAGGCTTCATCCAAAGCCTCTGCAATCCTTCCCACTTCTCTTGACAGGAGGGAGGTGTACCGGTCGCCCTGCTTGTCCATGTGAATGACCTGTTGATCTTGTCCCCTTCACCCTCACTCATTGCACAGACCAAAGAACTGTTCACAGCGCACTACCACATGACAGATTTGGGTGAAGCACAAAACTTCCTCAGCATGAATATCGTCAGGGACAGATCAGAATGAACATTGATGCTACATCAGGGTTGATTCATCATACATCTCACCACACGATTCCACCATCTAGTGCAGCATCTTCCCCCACAGCAGTCACCCATGAGCCCAGATGTCTATGCACACATGCTCGACGCACGGACGACAAACTATGGAACGGTCACTGATCCCACTCTGTACCGACAGATCACGGGCAGCCTGTTGTACTTGCCCTCCACAACCCGACCGTACATCTCTTGTGCAGTCAATGTGCTTGTCCAGTTCAGCCAGCAACCATGCAACACGCATCACAAGGCATTGTTGAAGCTGCTGCGTTACGTGTTGGACACGGCTGTGATTGGACTCGTGTTTGCCCTGACTTTGGACCCGATGCTTGATGGCTATTGTGATAGTGACTATGCCCGTGATCGTGCATCCCGCAGTCGTGGTGGATATCAATTTCGGGTGTGGTGTACAGCCGTGTCGTGACGTAGTGCAAAACAGTCGTGTGTGGCACGGAGCATTGCTGACGTAGAGTACATGGCACTGGGTGAAGCGGCGTGTGAAGGGATCTGGCTTGCACGCTTGTTGCAAGAATTGGGCTTGGATGTGCCTGCTGTACCGCTGCATCGTGATAACTCTGCTGCATGACGCATCGCTTCAAATGATGGAGTGTTGCATCCACGCACAAAGCACATCAACGCCGAACATAACTTTGTGCGCGAGGCTGGTCATCGAAGTCTGTGCCATCAGTGGGGAGGCATAGCTGGCCGACCTTCTCATCAAAGCTCTATCGTCTTCATCCCTTCTGGTCCAACTGCTTCAAATAGGCTGCAAGCCTGACGCGCTCACGTCCAAGGGAGCGTGCTAATTCTCTTGTGTATGCTTTCTCTTGTGGTCGTGAGTGCGCAGGGCACGCTGGTCAAGGAAGTGGAGGCGACACATCGTGAGCGGACGGCATCCTGGCTTATAAGCTTGTCCCCCCGGATTTCCTCCTCTTATGTGCTTGCTTCCACCCTGGAAGCGTAGCCAATAGTTCCTCTCGTTGGGATATTCCAACTTTGGGATTTATCCTGGCAGCAATGCCATCACATACTTGCGATGCCTAGATTAGTCAACGCACCTGAAACTGGTTGGGACAATTGTAGGTTTGTTTTCTAGTTTGTTTGTTCATGTGCCCATGGGTTTTCCGAACTCGGAAACCCGAGTTTGAGGGGCGTGCAAGGGCTTTGCCCTTGCACTTCGTAGCTCGCCGGGTGAGGATCGACTAGCAATCCTCACCCATAAAAGAGTAGTACTCTCTTACCAAGGACTTAGGCTCTAGATTTTAATGATGCCGAAACTGTTATGACTCAAACTCTCACTATGATTGACCATTTGACATGATACAAGTTGCATTCTACTCGTAGGAGTCTTCTCAGTCTCTGCACAGCCATCCCCATGTGTCACTTTTGACCCATCTCCAATGCCTACTCTACAGACCTCAGCATTAGTTGGTGGGACAAAATCTCATCTTGTCTATCACGCCCCCCGCCCCAGTCGTGCCAGAGCCATACACTCGCGAGGGGAAACATTGCTCTCTCCCGTAGCGCTCTACTTCTCAATCCTCCAAGTCCTCTCAACGCCGCACTCACTCCAGTGCATCCTCCACCGCAGCCGGGTCTTCTGCCAAACCAACTGGCCTGGATGCGCTCGGACTGGCTGTCAGCGTCGTCCACCCTAATCTGGCTGTGGGCTATGCCCTCGTGGCTCATGAGTTCCATTGTGCCTTGAGGCCTTAGTCGATGGCTACGTCGCCGCCTGCTTTGCGAAAAAGGGGGTTGCCTTCACTTACCTCAGAGCCGACCATTGCTCGATAGGCTCGTGATGCGGTCGATGCCAACCTCTTGGAGAAGGCCATGCAAGGGGAGCTCACCGCCATCAAAGAACATGGGGTCTTTGAACTTGTCGATCTTCCACCAGGCCGCAAGGCCGTCTCGGCCCGCTTGGTTCTCTAGCGCAGGCTGAAACCTGACGACAAGGTCAACAGGTACAAGGTTAGACTCTCTACCAAGGGCTTCTCTTAGGTCCCTGGCATTGACTTTGATGAGACGTTCTCTCTAGTCAGGCAATACACCACCGCACGGGCTCTCTTGAGCCTAGTTGCCCAGCATGACTGGGAACTGGAGCAGATGGATGTCTACAACGCATTCATACACAGACAAATAGATGAGGAGATCTACATGGTGCAGCCCCACGGCTTCATTGATAGAACAAGCAAGGTCTATCAGTTGCGTAAGGCCCTGTACATGCTCAAGCACTCGCCTCGCTATTGGAACATGGAGATCTCCTCCACTCTCAAGGAAGGCGGCTACCATCACAGGACCGTCAACCCAACACTCTTTCTGAGTGCACTCTCGGAGCCCCTTGAAGACCCTCCTGTAGTCCACCTACAAGATGGACTTCGGTCAAACTCAAGTTTTCCTTGGCATGGAACTCGAGTATGATCGCCAGCGTCGCACAATACTCGTACAGCAGGTTGCCTACATATATAGCCTGGGGAGCGCTTTGCCTCCTTGTTGACTTGCATCCCCACTGCGACCACACCAATGACTCTATCTGGTCAGCGCCTGCTAAAGTCGCTAGACACATCCCACCTTAGAGAGCTTGTCAACGTCACCAAAAACCTCAGTGTGATCAGCTCTCTGATGTACCTGGCCACCACCACACTAGCGGATGTGGTCTTCTCGGTCAACTTCCTTGCTCAGTTTTCCCAGCAGCCTTGTCAAAGGTATCTCGAAGAATCGTTGCATGTTATTTACTACGCGGTCTCCATGGTACGTCTGGGACTGTGCTATAGAGCACAGTCCTCTGTGGTTATTGAAGGATTCTCTAACAGTGACTGGGCTCATGGCATGGACATCCGCAGTTGCACTGACTACATCTTTCTTGTTGGTGGGACTGCCATCTCTTGGAAAAGTGGGAAACAGGGATGTGTTGCACGCAGCACCAGTGAGGCAGAGTACATAGCGCTTGGTGCAGGTACGTGTGAAAGTGTGGATGTCCCACCTTTTGCAACAGCTTTGTGTGCCCATCCGCTACATCACACTGTGCTACGAAAATCAAACCACCAAGGCAACTGCTGTGCATGATGGCATGCATCACTGGCACACTAAGCACATCAACATTGAGCATCACTTTGTACGCAAGCGCACTGCCACTGGAGAATTTCAGGTTGTGTGGGTTGATACTCGTCAGTAGCGAGAAGACTTTCGCTCCAAAACTTTCAACAGTGCAATGTTCAAGGCTGTTATGCATGCTGTTGGTCTGCTACGTGCATGTGATGCCCGTGGTTTATGTACATACTCCTTGTCTGTCACTTTCATTGGTGTGGTTTTGTGCTGCCTTGCTTTCATTGGTGTGTAGGGTGTTCATCTGTGGGTCAGGGGGGTGTGTTGGTTGTAAATGAAAGACACGTAAGTGACCTCTTGACTTCACCCACACGCACACACCATCACTGCAAGTGGCTTAACTGTTCTGAAGCTCAAGGCGC
The DNA here is from genome assembly GCA_023375785.1 of Penium margaritaceum. Taxonomy (NCBI): domain Eukaryota; kingdom Viridiplantae; phylum Streptophyta; class Zygnematophyceae; order Desmidiales; family Peniaceae; genus Penium; species Penium margaritaceum. The sequence goes on along the minus strand of SZWC01009259.1, from coordinate 23,136 downwards.
ACATCAATATTGGCACTAGCTCCATCATGTTCAAATGTACTTTAGGTAAAAAGTGGTGGTTTTAGCATGTTGTGATTAGCATTCACTTTTTGAACTTGGAGAGTCACACACTGAGAGACATGCATCCAAATACTCTTGTGGTCGATGTGGTTTTCTTATTGATGATATGCATGCCTAGCTAGGAGTGGCTGTGTTGTATACAGGGTTGCTCATCCTACGAGGCCACACTCTTGGTTTTGCCAAAGTGTGAGATCACCACGGTGGCAGTTTGCCTACTGGCTCGATTCGATGCCAAGGTGGCGGCTGGGCCCCACGTCAAGCTACTCGTGTGGGTGGCCCAGTCAACGGGTTCCAATGACCTCACTTGCCCGTGACTCACTCACTTGTTTTTGACTCTCTCTGACCTTCCCACAATGGTTCTTCCTACTTGCCGTTCATGCTGCCATTGATCTATGCTGTTCCTTGTTATGCTAGACGGCTTAAGCCGACAGTCACAACCACTTATACCGTGTGCATCATCTGCCAATGATGCGGTTGTTATTCATGCTTCATGCTTGTCAGTTGTCATCTCTCTTTGTATTACTAAGCTATTGGAGCTGTTGGGACTTTGCGCTCTCCCTAGCCTAACCGTTGTTTCTTGTACTTGCTTACTTTTTAATGCGTATGCTCCCTGGACAGCGTCGCCAATTCAGCAGTAGCAAGGCTAAGAGGCATCCCATTGTTTTCCCTTGGTATCAGAGTGCCAGGGTTCGAGTTTCTCCGTGGAAGTCAAGGCAGGTCCACTCTTAGGTGAGAGGAGTATAGCGCAAGTTACTCTCCACATGTATCGAACAGGTTCTTGCACAGTGGTTTATTGCATAGGATGGGTTGAGGGTCGGATACCCGCAATCACCGTGGTTTTGGCCCAGTGAGTCAAGCTTCTTGTAGCCATTTGTTACATCGGTATCAACGCAGCAAAACCTTTCTCACTGAGCTGTGCTACAAGGGCAAAGCACCAACGATAGTGAGAGTTACCACAGCAGCCTTCTTCTTGAAACCATCGTAGCAGACATTGAGAGAAGTGATGTCACCCGATGTCAGCATCAGCAGCATCACCATGCAAGCACTAGAGTTGAGGGCAACCAATTAGTGGCAGTGTGAGTTCCCGCCACCGCCGTAGCAACAACAACTACACTGGCAATAACGGCAATGCCAACACTGGATAGCACCAGAATTTTGTCTGGTTACGACACGTGACCAAAATCAGGGAGAAGCAACTCGCAATAGTAGCTCGCGCGGCGGTTGTGAGCAACAGTTGCGTGCAATGGCCGTGGCAGTGCCCAGTGATGGTACAGTGGGTAGTAACAGCGACAGCAGTAGTTGTGAGAAGCAATAGCAGCTACGAGCAGCAAGACTAGTGCAGCGGTAGTAGCAGGGGTGGCAACAATGTAGCAGTAGTAGTCTAGCTACCATAGCTGCAGAAGTATTAGTAACAGCAGCAGCGATGTAGCAGCTATTGTAGCTATAGCATGACAATAGCACTAATAGCGACTAAAGTAATAGTATTGATGCCGCAGAAGGAGCCGCGGATATTGCCTTTTGCAGCACAAAGGTTGTGCAGCACTACTGCACAACGGCAATAGAACCGGTGCACCAACTGTGTAGCGGCTCTGTAGTGCCATTACGTAACATTTTTTTGCTGGCCTACATAGCCTTGCAGTCCTATGTTGCATCGTGCAGCGGCTCCGCAACAGCTCCATAAAGCCTACGTATCCACAAGCAAGGGATGACAAGGTCATCCTCCTCTCCATCACATAGTTACCGCGCGAGTCAAAAAACTCACCAGCATAAAATACGTGAGCATTAAAAGCACAGGAATACAATTTCCAGGCGTAAAAGATTCCCTGCTAACATCATCATCAACAGTGCTGACTTCAGCAAACTTTGGAATAAAAAGTTGTTTTGGCAAGATCTCAATGCTTCAGGAAACACAGTCGGTTTCTCATCTAAATTGTTTTCATGTTTGGACCCATACTGAGCCACATCTATGATACCAGTTCGTGACACTAGCGAAGGGTTGGTAGAACACCCCTCTTCCTCCTCCTCCTCGTGCACCATGAGTCCACGATTACAGTCACTCGCAATTGACGAGCTTTTTCAGACACATGATGAGATGTGCCACCAGCAATAGCGTGAGGTTGGCGCGGTGCAGGAGATCGCCGAGTTAAAGTGGGGAAATTCAGGTGCCTAGTAGTGGATACTAGGAGGACCCGCTAGAGGTGCACCATCCGTTCAGCAATCTAGGCCCTACTCAGAGACGCGATCTCATCACCCCTCATCACATTTTGACACCAAGGATGACGAGGAGATAGAGGATGACACACGTGAAGACGAGATTTGCATCCCTAAGTGTATTTTTCAGCTACAGCTGGGATCACGGTCTCACATCGCGCCACCTTCTTGCTAACAAATGCAGCCACGTCGTTTAGCAGCATTCACTTTTGGTGGCATTGCTCTCACATATGATCTCCCTATACCTCGCCCACCATCTCCCGAGCCTAGGGTCATCCTCTGCACGAAATGGAAAACAAAGGATTTTGAGACACCTCTACCTCATTGCGTTAACAGGGAGGGCTTCGATTGTTACAAGTCCCTGTTTCAGGTGTGGAACGACTCTGAGGGCGTCTGGCCCTACTACCATAGCCAATTTCAGATCCGTGACGCTCACCACGTCAATACAATAGCAGGAGTAATGCACGGTCTTTCCTACGGCATGTCGCGGAGGACTGTTGTCGACTTCCGTCCCTTTTTGGGTGAGGACGGGACTCAAATATGAGCAGACTTGTGTCGGGGCTTGGGCTGGGTTTGACACTGCTTGCTGGGGAGACCCATGCCACAAGGGCGGCCTGACTTTATGCTAGGATCCCACAGAGCTTGCAATAGACTACTGGAGGCGCGGCATGCACCTTCTTATGTGCCTTTGACCTTGTTGAGGGATGCAGCTATGAACACTAGTTACCATCATGATGGGGGCATACTTAGACCACGTGAAGCTCTTTACGAGCTCTAACATGTGGCCATCTTTGAGTTGTGGGAGTCATTGCATTTTCTTCCTTAAGCTCACCGATACCTTCTCCGGGCAACATCAGCTCATGAGGTTGTTGTCGCCCATGAGCAGAGTCCACTTCTTGCAATAATGACGAAGAACCCTCCTACACATATGTCCCAGTTTGCCAGCTCCATCTCCACTACTTCCTGCTCCTCCTCCTCAACCCCAAGCAGCCAGACCCAAGACGTTGCAATGACCTTATGGACGAAGAAAGGGAAAATGAGACTTGGAAAGGTAGTAGCATTCAACGAGTAGTGGTAATGGATTATCTATCCACTACTACATCTGTGTTGGCGCAAACCACTACATAGAGTGCGAGTAGCCCCTATTTGCCTAGGATAATGAGTGGCATGCAAGCGGCGCACTCGTAGCGGATGTCCTTCGGTGACACACGAGCGGGTCACGCCGCAACCAGGACTGTAGCAGGTGTAGCCGCTTCACCAGGGAATAGCGATTTGGACCCCCGGGATTGCACACTCGCAAAGTTTTGTTTGTTGCTAGCAATTTGCACTCAAAAAGGTATGACGTGCTGTCACAGCTGGGTCGTCCTTATGTAGTTTGTCCTCCTATGTCTGTTGAGCGTGATGGTACTTGTGAGGGAGTTAATTTGGCTTATGACGAAGACAGACCGCATAGTACTGACAGGCTTGATTGGTCACAGGTTTGTGCTGTTTTTTGTTATCCCGAGTCCTCTGCTGAGCGTCCTGTTGAGGTAGAGTGTTCTCTTGCATGTTTTTCAGTGTCGACCACAGGTCGTCAGTCAAATGACACCTAAATCCTAAACTTTGAAGTCACCCATCACATCGCTTGTTTCCATTGTGGTATCTGCCTACTCGATTGCATTGCATCCGTTCAGTCCGTTTGCACAGGGTCCTGTCCGTCATTGCATTTTCAAGGAGTTAGAGTTGTGCGGTTGATGGTCCGTCTGGCCCCTTGTACATTTCCGATGTGCTCTTTGTTCCTGCTCTTAAGCTCTCTCTAATCACTATTCGTGCATGCACTAGGATGGGTATTACCGTTGAGCACTGTCCAAGCCACTGTTCCTCGTGTCTCCATTGTTGATGACCAGTATCATGTGTCTCATCATCCTTCCTCTGCTTCTTCTCTCTCTCCCTCTTATGTGTGTGTGCTTGTCACTGGTGTTCTCCCCTGAGCACCAATGCTTGCTACATCGCCGCATAAACCATGTGAGCTTGGAAATTGCATCCAAGCTCATTCAAAAACAGCCAGCCCTCCGTCTTGGCGTGTTTTCCTTCAAGAAGTTGCCCAAGGACAAATTTCTTTTTTGCACCCATGGTAAGATGGAATGCTTTTCTTGCCCCAACTCCACTTCCCCGGCATTACGTCCGCTATATTTGGTCCACTTGAACCTCCTCAATCCCCTCTAGATCAGGGTCAATATGCTCTTACCCTCACTGATGACTCCACCCGAATGTGGTGGGTCTACAACCTCTGCTACAAGAGCGATGTCGTCCTGACGGTCCACCTGTGGCTGGTGATGGCTAAGCGCCGGTCTCGTCACACCCTTCACATGTTCTGCTCGGATCATGGTGGCAAGTTCTCAGGCGACATGAACCCATTCTTTTCTCAGCACGGTTTCATTACCGCCTCTCAGCCCCTGCTACACAATAGTAGAACGATGTGTCTAAGAGCTTGAACCGCACCATGGAGAATGCGGTCCATGCCATGAATCTGAGTGCAGTCTTCCAGAGTCCTTTGCATTTGAAGGCTTCTCCTACAAGGCGTGAGGTTGGAACCGCCTATAGCATGGTCCTCTTCTAGACCGCAACACGTTTTAGGAGCTGTGATTTGGCCATCGCGCCGATCTCCATCTCGCTTGTGTTTGGGGGTCCCTAGCTTGTGCCTAAAACACCGAGTATTAGCAGGGGTCCAAGGTCTCGCCAGGGGGTTGAATGTGTGCCTTCCTTGAAATCTCCATGCAATCGAAGGCGTGGCCTGTTTGGGAGCCCACACGCCATTACATTGTCATTCCTCTACGGCACACCTCATCCCGTGCAAGTGTCAATCCCCTCTTGCACACCTGACCTCGTGCCAGCGTCAGTCCTACCTAGCGAACCTGATCTCGAGACGGTGACAGCATCTCCGGTCAGACCTACTCATGGACCTGCACCTAATTCCCCAGCGTCCGCGCTAGCACCTTTCCATGTTTCTCTAACACTCTCTCCCCTTCCCTACAAGTCCATGACCCCTATGTCTATGGCCTCCTGGCTTGCTCAGCATCGTGCTACTCTGGCAAGCCCGGTGGTCATCTCCGACCATTGGCCACTAGGGCTCAGCGAGCAGCTGACTCGCTGTCCAAACGCTTGACTCAGATTTCGTAGAGTGGCGAGTGGGGCACGAAAGCCCTTGGTTTGAGTGTCCAAGCAAGCTACATTGAGGTACACCAAGCATGCCCAACCGGCCACAAGTTGGTCTCTCGTGAGTTCTCGGTCGCTTGCAATGTCCAAGCTGATCTTGTTGTGGTTGGATGGAGTCCGGAGGCGTTCGTTCTGGCCACCCATAGATCTCCCTCTGCGGCGCTTGATCCAGGCACGTTGATGGAGGCACTCTCCACTAAGGATGTAGAGTTGTGGCATGCTACTTGTGAAGATGAGTTGATAGCCATCCGTGAGCACGGTGTGTATGAGCTTGTTGACCTCTTGCCTTGATGGAAGGTCGTAGAGGCCAAGTGGGCTTTTCGCAAGAAGGTGAAGCATGATGGCTTACTGGATCTATATAAGGCCCGTTTGACAACCAAAGGTTACGCACAAGTTGAGGGTGTGGATTTTACTTATCATATTTGCTCGTGTTACCCTTATGACCACCACTTACGTCTTGTTCGCAGTTGTTTCTTACCATGGTTGGGAGCTATACGATATGGATGTGAACAAGTTCCTCTATGGTACTCTAGAGGAGGAGATTTGTATGATCCAGTCACCAGGCTGTGAGGTGAGCAATAAGGCATCGTTCTTGCGTAAGACCTTATACGGCTTGGAACAATCTGACAAGTGCAGGAGCAAGGAGATCATTGGCACACTAACACCTGTCGGCTACCTCCAGAGTGACGTTGACCCGTCCCTCTTTCTCAGATGTATGGCTCAGAGCTTCACCTTCATCCTAGTCCACATGGAAAACCTCCTGATTGCTTCTCCTTTGATGGACGCCGTGAAGGAGGCCAAGACAGTCCTTCAGGCTACTTACAAGATGAAGGACCTTGGTCCCGTAGTTGCATTTCTTGAGATGGAGATCATATGTGATTGTCATCAGCGACACTCTTGCTACAGGCACGTTATGCCCCCATTTTGGAGGAGCAGTTTGTTAAAATCCTTGATGTAGTTACCAAATCCTCCATCTCCATAACACCTCATGAGAGGGATGCTTTGAAGGTGGATAATTCGGCACACCTGGGGGAATCAATGGAGAAAACCATGTACTTGTGTCCCATGAGCTCTCTGATGTACTTAGCCACAACGACACAACCGGACACCACCTTCACAGTCAACCTCCTTGCACACTTCTTGGAGTGTGCTCGGGAAAGAGCCCTTCATGCAGCTGTGAAAGTGGTGTGGTACATGGTTTTTATACCATACTTTGGACTCTGCTTTTGACGATAGACAACGGCTACATAGACAATGATTGGATGTGGACCCTTGATGGATACAGTTGGATAGGGTACGTGTTTCTACAGGGCGGCACCAATGTGTTGTGGCACACCAGCAAGCAGGGCTGAATTCCACTTGGCTCGTTAGAGTTTCAACATGTTGTGTTGGGAGCTAGAGCTACAAATGATGTGTGGCTACAACGTTTGTGTGGCTGAGTTGCGTCAGTCTATGCCTTCCTTTGTTTTGCGATGTGACAACCAGAGCGCTCTTACCGTGGCAAAGAACTCCGGGAAGTTTAGTGCACAATGTTGTTCACCATCAATATGTGCGTGATCTTCTGGAGTAGTAGGTGATCTCCGTCATCTTGGTCAACACGGACATGGAGCGGGCTGAATTCTTGACCAAGGCACTGGCTCGTGGAACATCCATGGTAGTCATTTGTTCCGTCAGCCTCGTCCCTTGCCTGAGGATGGCTGAGAGTGGGATGTGTGAGCATGGACTTTTGAGCATCCATTTGCGCACCTGTGTCAGTTCTGCACTTGCATGGACATGCGTACCATCGGTCATAGGGAAGTGTTGCGATGTGAGCTGTCCCAGTCTGTTCCTACAACATACGATGACGAGTTGATCGTGTCTATGCTTGTGCAAATCCTTGATGCGGACCCAGCTCGCGCCAGAGCACCGACGAGTGGTGGCTCCACCCACCAGCACCTGCTCAATAACTGCAACCGTGTCCCGGGTGCTTGCTCGTGTCCATCGCAGTTTTTCTACAACTGCTAGAGTTTTCTCGGTGGATTGACTCTTGAACAAGATTTGCATGTTTTACTTAGTGTGTCCACCAATCGATGCCGGACCCGTGCCTATGACTAGTCATAGCATTTGGCTCGAGATTCTACATCTCTAGGTTTAGACGGTGTTCCGTTTGGATGCATGTGCATAGAGTTACCGCCAAAATAGTGGTTTGTGGTTGGTTTCAAGACAAACTGATCTGCCACGTGCATCATTTGTCACATGCCACGGCAAGTTTTTATGCTTTGTGCTTGTCAGTTGTCATCTCTCTCTGCATTACTAAGCTATTGGAGCTTATGAGACTTTGCGCGTCTCCCTAGACTGACTCTTGTTGTTTCTTAGACCTGCTTTCTTATTAGTGCATCAGCTCAATGGACAGTGTTGTTGTGTAAACCTCGACCTGACGCGAAGCCATGGGAGATGCATGGCGAGGTCCATGCTCTGTTGTGAGCATCTACAGCGTCCCGCATGTGCCTCACGCTACGTACCTGCACAGCTGCATATAGATGGTAGCACACTGTTGGTCGAGACCCGGGCACTTGGTCCACTGTACCAGTGTCACGAGGAGACCATGTGATCGTGTGTCTTAGTGTGTGGCTATACTATGTGTAGCATGTGCATGCGAGCTGTTGGTCGAGACCCGGACACATGGTGCGTTGCACCCGTGTTACGAGGAGATCCTCCCTTGATGTTGTGTTTGGATGATGATACAATTGTGTTGGATTGCTCGTAGCGGTCGAGACCCGGGCCCTGGTACAGGCAGTGTCACGAGGAGACCATCTTGTCCTCTGACATGTGCATGACATGTGTATGTGTGCGTGTGCATCACTCCTCTCATGGTCGAGACCCAGATACTTGGTGGGCTGTGCCAGTGTCCAGGGAGGCCCTAGATGGATAGCAGATGTGTGTGTGTGTGTGTGTGTGTGTGTGTGTATGTGTGTGTGTGTGTGTGTGTGTATGTCTGTGTGAGTTGACTCATGCATGTTATGGCTTGCCATACATTGTTGTTCCATGCCTTCGTTCATTCGTTCTGGCATGGACGGCTATGTCAGCCAGGGGGAGTGTTGGTTTGTGTGGCTTCCACCCGTCACGACCGACACTGCTAGTTTACCGATATACCCACATTCCGGGTATGTGTCAGAGGACGGCGTGACAACACGACGGGCCTCCGGACTGCACCAAGACTTCTCCANGTGTGTGTGTGTGTGTGTGTGTGTGTGTGTGTATGTCTGTGTGAGTTGACTCATGCATGTTATGGCTTGCCATACATTGTTGTTCCATGCCTTCGTTCATTCGTTCTGGCATGGACGGCTATGTCAGCCAGGGGGAGTGTTGGTTTGTGTGGCTTCCACCCGTCACGACCGACACTGCTAGTTTACCGATATACCCACATTCCGGGTATGTGTCAGAGGACGGCGTGACAACACGACGGGCCTCCGGACTGCACCAAGACTTCTCCAGCACCTACGACAGCACCGGCAAGATGCGGTCGATGCGTTCCGGTAGCCCTGTGGGCTTGTCGGGAGCTAGGAGAGTTTTCTCGGTAGGTTGAGACCCGCGCACCCGGTGGACTATACCGGTGCGACGAGGAGACCCGATGGCTGTTGTGGGGCTTCCGATGTTCCAGTGTCTCAGGAGATTGCGAGCTTGGTTGACCCTCAGGAGGATTCAGCAGCACCAGTTCCATCGTCTTCAGCAGCAGAGATGCAGGTGGCGCCGTACTCACGAGTTGTACAGTCTGCATGTGCAGCATCCAGTGAGGCAGAGTTTATTCTACACCAGGTCGACATGGGCCACCTTGACATGTCCGAGGCAGATTATGCTGATCTGTAGGAGCGTGTAGTCATGCTACAGATGGAGATGATGGCAGCGCGTGAGCGATTCTCAGAGGAGGGCAGCATCACTACTACCGGCAGGAGCCTTCCGCCAGCAGCATCTGGCACACCTATACCCGGGGAGGATCTTGTACGAGCTCCGAGTATGACGTCTGTTGGAGACACTGTCATAGGAGAGGTGAGCGTGCCTTTGGCTTCCGCCATCCTGGCTCCTGTCAACCCCATCATCGCTCCTCCTTCCTCTTCTACTGCCGTCACGCACCTTCATCCACCCGAATCACCTGCCCCATCTTCATCTTCATCCACGAGTGGTGATCCGGTTCGTCACTCTAGCTCTCCTCTTCTGGCAGTACACCCTTGTGTCTCAGGGTGTGCTATCCCGTATCGGAGGCCAGCTCCGCTACTTCATCCACGTACGTATGCTGCTCGCCCATTCCCGTTTCTCCGGTGCACACAGATGCATCGCGGCAGTGCGGAGGCAGGAGAGACTGTGAGTTAAGACCCTTGGCAGTCACGCGAGGACTGGTATACCCCAGGTGATGCAGATTCACGTGAGGAGTTGTAGCCGGAGGCACCACTTCGTCTTTAAGGGAGGGAGTCGACTCGCAGGTGTCAGGGGGAGCTATCTCTACATGATGGATACACCACATGACTCATCGCCCAGGATCTGTTCAGCTACGACATCAGCATCTCCATCGAGGACATCGCTGCCAGGTTCATCTGCCCAAGGGGAGTGTTGTGTGGACCTTGACCTGACGCGACGCCATGGGAGATGCACGGCGAGGTCCATGCTCTGTTGTGAGCATCTATAGCGTCCCGCATGTGCCTCACGCTACGTACCTACACAGCTGCATATAGATGGTAGCACACTTTTGGTCGAGACCCGGACACTTGGTGCATTGTACCAGTGTCACGAGGAGACCATGTGATCGTGTGTCTTAGTGTGTGGTTATACTGTGTGTAGCATGTGCATGCAAGCTGTTGGTCGAGACCCGGACACGTGGTGCGTTGCACCCGTGTTACGAGGAGATCCTCCCTTGATCCTGTGTTTGGATGATGATACTATTGTGTTCGATTGCTCGTAGCGGTCGAGAACCGGGCCCTGGTACCACCAAGTATCTGGGTCTCGACCATGAGAGGAGTGATGCACACGCACACATACACATGTCATGCACATGTCAGAGGACAAGATGGAAATAATTTTTAGGGCATGCAGGCCCATGCAAGAACGAACATGAGCTCTGTGTCTGAGTGCGATGCAAGACGACAGGAATTTGGCTAAGTCTGGAACGCTGAATATAAAGAACAAGGAGAGTTTACAAATGAGCCCCTAGCGGGCTTATATAGGGGCGCCGGCAGCTAACCGCACCGGGCCCCGTCAGCCCTGTTGAACCCAAATGAGTCAACAAGGAGAACACACTGCATACACCACGAGAGGAACAAAGGTGGTCTCCTCGAGGCACCGGAACAGCTCTCCGAGTGCCCGGGTCTCGACCACCGAGGAAACATGAGCAGTGCCAAAAAATCTCGGAATCAACGTCCAGACATCACAGACGGCTTTCCGAACATCGGAAGCCCCACAACAGCCATCGGATCTCCTCATCGCACTGGTATAGTCCACCGGGTGCGCGGGTCTCAACCTACGGAGAAAACTCTCCTAGCTCCCGACAAGCCCACAGGGCTACCGGAACGCATCGACCGCGTCTTGCCGGTGCTTTCGTAGGTGTTGGAGAAGTCTCGGTGCAGTCCGGAGGCCCGTCGTGTCGTCACGCCCTCCTCTGCCACATACCCTGAATGTGGGTACATCGGTAAACTAGCAATGTCGGTCGTGACGGGTGGAAGCCACACAAACCAACACTCCCCCTGGCTGACATAGCCGTCCATGCCAGAACGAATGAACGAAGGCATGGAACAACAATGTATGGCAAGCCATAACATGCATGAGTCAACTCACACAGACATACACACACACACACACACACACACACACTCATCTGCTATCCATCTAGGGTCTCCCTGGACACTGGCACAGCCCACCAAGTGTCTGGGTCTCGACCATGAGAGGAGTGATGCACACGCACACATACACATGTCATGCACATGTCAGAGGACAAGATNGCCAGAACGAATGAACGAAGGCATGGAACAACAATGTATGGCAAGCCATAACATGCATGAGTCAACTCACACAGACATACACACACACACACACACACACACACACTCATCTGCTATCCATCTAGGGTCTCCCTGGACACTGGCACAGCCCACCAAGTATCTGGGTCTCGACCATGAGAGGAGTGATGCACACGCACACATACACATGTCATACACATGTCAGAGGACAAGATGGTCTCCTCGTGACACTGGCAGGACCAGGGCCCGGGACTCGACCGCTACGAGCAATCCAACACAATAATATCATCATCCAAACACAGGATCAAGGGAGGATCTCCTCGTAAAACGGGTGCAACGCACCACGTGTCCGGGTCTCGACCAACAGCTCGCATGCACATGCTACACATAGTATAGCCACACACTAAGACACACGATCACATGGTCTCCTCGTGACACTGGTACAATGCACCAAGTGTCCGGGTCTCGACCAACATTGTGCTACCATCTATATGCAGCTGTGCAGGTACGTAGCGTGAGGCACATGCGAGACGCTGTAGATGCTCACAACAGAGCATGGACCTCGCCATGCATCTCCCATGGCGTCGCGTCAGGTCGCGGTCCACACAACACTCGCCCTGGGCAGATGAACCTGGCAGCGATGTCCTCGATGGAGATGCTGATGTCGTAGCTGAACAGATCCTGGGCGATGAGTCATGTGGTGTATCCATCATGTAGCGATAGCTCCTCTTGTCACTGCGAGTCGACTCCCTCCCTCAAAGACGAAGTGGTGTCTCCGGCTACAACTCCTCACGTGAATCTGCATCACCTGGGGTATACCAGTCCTCGCGTGACTGCCAAGGGTCCCAACTCACAGTCTCTCCTGCCTCCGCACTACCGCGATGCATCTGTGTGCGCTGCAAAAACAGGAATAGGCGAGCAGCATACATGCGTGGATGAAGTGGCGGAGCTGGCCTCCGATACGGGATAGCACACCCTGAGACACAAGGGTGTACTGCCAGAAGAGGAGAGCTGGAGTGACGAACCGGATCACCACTCGTGGATGAAGATGAAGATGGGGCAGGTGAGTCGGGTGGATGAAGGTGTGTGACGGCAGCAGAAGAGGAAGGAGGAGCGATGATGGGGTCGATAGGAGCCAGGATGGCGGAAGTCGAAGGCACGCTCACCTCTCCTATGATAGTGTCTCCAACAGACGTCATACTCGGAGCTCGTACAAGATCCTCCCCGGGTATAGGTGTGCCAGATGCTGCTGGTCGAAGGCTCCTGCCGGTAGTAGTGATGCTGTCCTCCTCTGAGAATCACTCACGCGCTGCCATCATCTCCCGCTGTAGCATGACTACACGCTCCTGCAGATCAGCATAATCTGCCTCAGACATGTCGAGGTGGCCCATGTCGACCTGGTGTAGAATAAACTCTGCCTCACTGGATGCTGTACATGCAGACTGCACAACTCGTGAGTACAACGCCACCTGTATCTCTGCTGCTGAAGACGATGGAACTGGTGCTGCTGCATCCTCTTGAGGGTCAACCAAGCTCGCAATCTCCTGAGACACTGGAACATCGGATGCAGCTGCAGATGTCGCATCCACATCACAACTCGTGTCTGTCAGACGAGGAGTGAGCAGTCGCATGCCGAGAGAGAAGGAGAAGGATGAATTGTCACAGTCCGTGGAGCATGTAGAAATGTCGGCCGTGCAGGTACTGCCACTGTCAGTGTCCATGTGATCATTTAGGTCACCAGCAGGTGAACACGAAGGGGCAGAACTCAGCTCCAGCTGATGAGGTGACTGCATCTGCGTGTAGGGATCTGCACCACTGTCCTCAACTGCCGGCGTAGTGGACAAAGGTGTGCAGGAGTCCGACTCGACAATGTCCTTCAAGGCGACCAACAAGCGCAGCTGGCGCTCACGCACTGTCTCGCCGGGAACGCTGGTCGCTATCACCTGCTCGATGATAGAATAAGGACCATCATCTGACTCCGTCATGGATGTCGCTGCTCCGTCGTGGGTACGGGAACCCGGAGACTGTAGGAAGATGGACGACTCCTCACGCTGAAGCTGGTCCTCATGTACCGCAGATGAGACGGTGGAGCCTGCTGTGTCTGCTGCAGCATATGTCCCAGCGATGTCTCTCAGAACTTCTGCTCTCAAGAATGCCTCAACCTCCAAAAGATCAACCGGCCAACTCTGCACATTCACTGCGACTGTTATCGTACTAGTGTGAATCTCGTGCGCCAACGCTCCCGTAGATCCGTGTGGGGCATCCCGATCCACACAAGACTGCTGTGCCACCACCAGGCCGCTGCTGGTCGGAGTCGCGAGTGGCATCGCCAAGGCACGCGGGACCTGCACTCCTCCTGATGCAACCTGCTGCTGCAGAATGTCCGGCTGCTGCCCCAGCGTAGATGTCGATCTCAATGATATGCACGTCCCAAGTACCCTAACATCCGCCGGACTGGTGTGAGTCTGCTGCACGCTCTCCCCCAAAAGCATGATGGATGCATCTCGATCCGTACGAGTCTCCTGTGCCACCCCTGGGCCTCCAGCGGTTGGAGCCGCGAGTGGCACCGTCCAAGGATGCCGTGTCTGCGCTCCTCCTGATGTCACCTGCTGTTGTGGAAGATCTGGATCCAACCTGGACGATGAAACGCAACTCTCAACCATGAACGCCATGTCGGGGTCAGACTCCACGCCATGTGCTGTCTCCGTATCATCTGAATCTGCCTGAGCTGACGCTCGGGCAGCACGGCCCGGCGCAAGTGCGTATCCTGTCGCTACGGTCACATCAGGCAATGCGTGGTGACCACACTCCCCCTCGACAGGTACAGCAATGGAGGCCGAGGAGGTGGAGGATGTATCAAAACCGGCGCGAGCACGCCGTGCGGAGCGCTGACGCTGACGTCGCAGAGTCACTCGACTGGAACGACTGCATGAAGACATGTCATCGCGAGATGGCTTCGTGGTCGCAGCAGAGTGGAGGATCAAAAGGATGCTGGCAGCCTAGGACTCGCTGGCAGATAGAGCTGAAGGTAGACCATTGGATGAGGAACGAGGAGAGGATGGAGGAGATGTGATCGAAGAGGCCGTCAACAAACGAGCAGCAGAAGCACGCTCAGTGACGACGAGGTCACAAAGCCGCTGCACTGTCTGCCGGAGGCCCTGGATCTCAGCGAATATGCTCACCAGAGGTCCAGCTAGGGGATCTACCAACGCCGGCAGATCCGTATGCTATGGAGGACGCAGGCTCGGACGAGGCTGTAGCCAAGGTGGATGCCAGCCGGGAGGGCGCGTCCAACAGCGACGCCAACCATGACGTCCATCACCACAGTAGTAGAAGGCGAACGCGCGGGGTGCCTGCTCAGATGTCCGCGCACTCATCTCGTGCCCTGAACGATGGATAGGTACCGAGGGCACCTACTCCCGGTGGTAAACACCAAGCCACGGGAGGAATGAGGCCAGTAAGCACTGTCACTCCTGGAGGTCACGGCGTCCGGGTCAGCAAACGTGACCAGACGGGAAGAGCTGCACTACCACAGCACGCCCAGAGACTACAGTCCGACTAACTGCGGCCACTAATGCTGCTACCACTAATGGAGCGAAGACTGCTCCAAGACGAGAAGGGGTGGCGGCTGTAGGTGTGGCTATTGCTCCAAGCGATAGACGACCCAGCCCTCGGAGCTGGTAAGACTCGAATCCGCCGTCGATCCTACGGGGTGAAGTGCGCGCACCAATCCACGGGCCCCAGGAAGACGCCGGTCCGTGATGCGTCTCGAAGCAGAGATCGTTGCCGACAACAGTCCGCTGTCGGCTGTGAAGGCGAAAGTGCAAGCTCTCGCGCAGCCACCGCACTGAGTAGTTGTCGGCTATGAAGCTGCGGCTGCTGCGACGGTGGTAGTTGGAAGATTACCCTTTTTTTTGGGTCTGTATCCACTAGCCCTCAGGCCCCCCATTCCTTTTTTTTCTCTTTGCCCTCAGCCAGCCCCCTTTTTTTTTGTTGCCCTCAACCGCCACGTTTTTTCTCTCTATCTCGCTCTCTCCCAAACCCCACCCCTTTTTTTCCAGGCTTCTCGTCGGTTTTTTTTTCCCCCTTTTTTCTTCTCTCACCCCGGGTTTGCCTGCACCTGGTTCTGGATTGCCCCCCAGAATGGGGGCAGGTTAGGATGGAGGGGGGGAATAAAAAAATTGAGGGGGCGATGTCATGTCGCCCCACCCCCCCCTCTTCGCTCCTCGCTCGCTCGCAAAAAATACGAGCGAGCGAGGTGAGCGAGCGAGCGAGCGAGTGAGTGAGGGGAAGGGGGGGGGTCTGCCCCTCCCTTCGTCCGTCGGCTGACGGAGCCGACGGGCCCCTGCGAGGGGCCCCTCGAGGTGAGAAGATTCCAGGAAGCTTCCTAGCCTTTCTGCTTGCTAGCCTGACAGCACGGGTCTGGCTGGTTGACACACAGGTCATGCAAGGGACAGCAAGGGTAGGGAGAGACACGCGCACTTGTATCTCAAGCTTCAACTGAAGTAAATGCAGAGAGAAATAACAAATGACAGGTCCACAGCATAAATAGCCGCCGTGGCTCACGGCGGGTGGCGCACACGGCGGTGCCTGTCAAACCTGAACCGGCCCAAAACCATTGTTTTGGCCATAATTCTGCGCACAAGCGTCCAAACGGAGCGCCGTCTGATCCTACGGATGCACAACGAAAAGACAGACACAACGACTGGTCACACGCCTACGTCCGGGAACAGCCGGAGAGTGTAAGAAAACAAACATGTAAATCAGCCTGGCAGGGCTGTCCACCGAGAAAATCCTGAAGACCTCCAAACGTAGTCCGTGGGCTGTGGGAGCCCTCTGGTACACTGGGTAGGCTGCCAGGCTGCCTCCAGCGGGTGGAGCATCACCTCAGGGAACTCTGTCTCCAGCTGGGTCCGCCTCAAGGATNCCCGGACAATCACCCACTCTCGGACAGGGGTCGCAATCCGACGGAACGAACAGCCCCGAGGAACTTCCCACGTGCCAGTGCCTTGGTCAGGAAGTCAGCGCGCTGCAAGTCTGTGCCCACCCAGACGATGGAGATCAACTGCCGCTCCACCAGATCGCGCACGAAATGATACTCGACAGCGATGTGCTTCGTGCGTGCGTGGAACACACCAGAGTTCTCAGCGATCGCGAGAGCACTCTGATTGTCGCATCGAAGGATGATGGTAGGCACGGACTGACCCAAGCACTGGAACAACCGCTGCAGCCACACCGCCTCAGCGGCGCCAGCGCCCAGAGAAACATACTCAGCCTCTGAGGAGCTGCGAGCAATGCACCCCTGCTTGCCGCTGCGCCAAGACACAGCGGTGCCACCAAGCAGGAACATGTAACCCGTGTGGCTGCGTCCATCAGGACTCCATGCCCAGTCGCTGTCGGTGTAGCCATCTACCACAATCGAGCACTGTCTCCGAAAGCAGAGACCGTGATACGGTGTGGAGACCACGTACCGGACGACTCGCAATGCTGCGTGCAGAGCGCGAGCCCGAGGGGACTGACTGAACTGTGCGAGTAGGTTGACAGCGAACGCAATGTCGGGACGCGTGGTCGTGACCAAGTACATCAGTGAGCCAATGATGCGCAAGTACAGGGTCACGTCCACAGTCTCGCCCAGATCGGCTGGGTCTGTCACCTTCAGGGAGTCCTGCCCGTCGGGAGTGATGGGTGACGAGGCGGCAGGAACAGCGCCAAGGAGGTCAGCAAACCGCTCCCCCACAACCTGTGCATATCGTGCCTGATGGAGGAGGAGTGTCCGTCGACGACGATCACGCACAATCTCCATCCCGAGGAAAACAGCCGCTGGACCAAGGTCCTTCATCCTGTAGGCGGCCTGNGCATCCTCTCCTGAGAGAGCCTCCTTTAACGTGTCTGGATCAGGGACCGTCAAAGGGGAGCTCCGGGTGGCCAGGACACATACCTCATGGGTCGGACGGACCGCAACTAGGTCAGCGGCAGCTGCCTGTGCAGCCTCGTGCTCGTCAGCGATCAGCTGGTGCCCAATGGGACAAGCTGGGTGCACCTCCATGTAGGTGCCTTGGACACTTAGGCCGAGAGCCTTTGTGCCAGGGTCACCACTGTGCACGCTGCGCGTGCGTCGTCTGGGTGGCGCAACCGCAGTCGAAGGTGCTCGTGGGGCCAGTGGGCGGAGACGCCCACCTGGTCCATGGGAGTAGCCCGAGTCTCAGCTGACCGACGGTTCTGGCATAGGGAGGGCAGGTGCTGTCTCTGGAGATGCTGCAGGCATGGGCGAGACAGGCGCGGCAGGCGCGGGCGAAACAGGCGCTGCAGGCACGGACGAGACGGTCGCGGCAGGCGCGGGCGAGACAGTCGCGGCGGGCGCGGGTGAGGCAGGCGCCGCAGGCGAAGAGGTGGCAGGTGC